>PVHY01004164.1:0-97697 GCA_004024945.1 Uropsilus gracilis
CTCCCTCTCCCTCCTCCTTCCTCTTCCATTTCCCCTCTTCCATTTCCCCTCTTCCTTCCTCCCTCCTCCAGTTATCTTGATCTCTAGTCTCCCTCAGATGATGCTGTCCTTTTATCCCCTTCCTTCTAGACCCAGGTGTGCCTACTTACACATGAGCCCATCCATTAGGCCAGGTAGGTACAATCATAGGGAGGGTGAAATACAACAGGTGCTGGTCATAGAGGCTAATAGCAGAAAAATACTGATGAATTCACCCTACAAATGTAAACACATGAAGGACAGAGCTGGATGATTATAGGACAGAGCAGGAAATAATCTAGTTCCCCTTTTCTGGAACTTAGAGTTGCTGGTTTCTGCTCGACCCTTACAAGAAAGAGATCTGGGCTTCAGCATTCTAAAATGGATCATGGGACCTCTCAGTTTCCTGATCCCTTCAGACTAACTTAGAAGTACAAAATGGCGTGCAACCTCTCCATTTCTCAGCGATTTACATTTTGCTGCTTTGCTCAATTGATACCACTGAGTGATGACCTATATTTCATTTCTTGCTGACTTGACCTGAACATTAGGCAGTTTCTATTAAAGTCCTAATGTACCAAAGCAAAGGTAAATGGCTGAACGGGAGATGGGCACACATAGCCCAACGTTGCGTTAGAGTCACTCAGCATGAAACACAGTCAAGTGAATACTTTGATTCTAAAGAATAAAAGAAAATGTCTGTGCTAATTCAGCATTAAAAATGAAGGAAGCATTCCATATTTTTAATAGAGATAAAGTAATTATTGCTCCAAGAAGCAAGAACAGAACTACTGAACAGCCAAAATGTCTTGAGAATGACATTTATACTATTTACTCACTCTGTCAGAATTCATTATGCAATCTCTATAAGGGCCCTGACTCTGCTAAACATGAGCATTGCAATGCTGAATGATTTCAAGAATCTCCCTTTGTTAGCAAAGTGAGATGCAAAGAACTTCCTTGGAAGTTAGAAACCATCATGATGTAACATGAGAAACCCTCAGTAGAATTACAGGTGATAGGAAATTAAGCTGTAATAACAAATTTGGTTGAGATTTTGGAGGTTCTTGAATGGAAGATGGGGTTTTGCATTATATTAGGTTGTATGGAGTCAATATATTAATTACAAGGAATTATTAGATTTTATTCTAAAGCAATGGAATGGCTCAAATAGCAGTATCAAGAAAGAATGGAAAATTATTTCCCTCCCAAACAATTGAACAACCTGGTTCTTGATTACTATTCTCTAGTTCAAAGAAATGCTATTAGCAACAATACCTTGTGATTATATGGGTCATTTGATTTCTTAGAGGGCACATGCATTGTTTACTGATTATTTTATCCATGAGTCTAGCTTGTCTACAAAAAAGTGTCAAAAAAAAAACAACCAACTGTGGATAAATCTAGGGGGCATTATAGGTTGTAGATACTTATACTGATTTGTGACAATTTATTACACCAGCAATAAGAAACTAATACTGCTATCAGAACTTTTTTCCCAACCGCTCTATTACTGAAACATTGATCAATGATAGAACCACAGGAATAGCTGTGTATATGTGTGTGTGTGTTTTATAAATGAAGAAATGTACAGCCAACTAATATAATGACGCAATACTTTAAGAGGCTACAGACAACAAGAGACACAGACACACATATACACGTAGACATACACACATCAAATTTTTACTGTGAAACTATTTAATTAAAATGATAAGCTATTTCACATCCTGCTTGTAGAAAGATATAGTCTACAGACAACAGCATCTTCATGTTTTAGTTTGGAAACACAAAGTAGAATAATACTTTTAAATTCAAAGATGTGCATATTTGCTGATAAGTATAAACAAGAGTGGTAACAAATAAGATAAAAATATTATAGGGGCAATGGAATAATACCTGATTCAACCTCTGGGGTTTAAGCACCTCCTCTCACATGAGCATAAGGAATAATACAAGCACATCTTAGTTAGACATTACTATTGTTCTCAAGGTGGTTATGTTGTAGACATTCAGTGGGCAAATCATTTTGTAATGGGTAAGTTAGTAAGTAGTTTAACCTTTTTAAGGCATATGATCTTTGTTGAAACCACTCAGAACTGATAATATTGCATGTAAGCATCCCTAGACCATACATAAATGAGTGGGTATTGCTGTGTTTTAATACAAATTTAGTTACAAACACAGGCAGTAGACTGGATTTAACACACATGTTACAGTTGTCATCTTTTAGACTGAATATTTTATATTTCTTCACCACTGAAATTGGCTAAAAATAATATACTTTAACACAGAACTGTATGAATCATTTCAGTAATTCCATTTTCCTCCTGCCTGAAGGGTTAAATTTGAGGAACTACTCTTAAAATGCAGTATCTTCTGTGTACAAATATTTAAAACACAAAACTGAAAATACTAGAAGTTTGAATTAGGTCTCTGGGAAGTTACCCAGAAGAGGAAACAATAAACAGGTAGCAGAGAATGTTTGGGATGTGGGTAGGGCTATGACTAGATGTGTAGAAGAATGCTGAAAATTATATAAACAAAAGTAGGGAGTCCAGAAAATATGCTGTATCCACCAGGGAGGAGAGAAGGATGTAGTGGGGGTTTTTATTTAGCAAAAGCATAGGTTACATAGGGGTCGGGAGTGGGAGGTGTTTAAATGCTCTTAGACAAATATTTGAAAATCAGTATTTAAGGGCCCTAAGCACTAAATCTAAGACCTATGATTCTGGAATCTGGAATTTCTCACTGCCACATAAATCTTAAGATATTTATTAATTTTCATTGTAAGACATTACAAAATATTCAATTTGCTAGGAAAATGGTTGAAATTATTTTCAGGGTACAGTTTTTTGAAAGACCTTTTTATTTTATGATTTTTTTAGCTTAAATCACTGCTGAAAAATGTTTTCATAAACTCCAAGAACTTTAAAGATATGAAATGTATTTTTAAAAACTGATGAATAATAATGAAAATGACCTAAAGGACTTCTCACTCTATCTTTCTGCTAGCTTACTATTGTTCATATTAATATATTTTGCTGTGCATTATCTAAGCTGGCTTAAAAATACACTGGGGATGAACTATAGAGTTAATTTACAGTTCCTTCCTTTGACAAGTCATCACTGTGGTCAGATCAATTTTTATTATTATCAGAGTAAATTCTTCTTTCTCTTAACTTTAACCTTGCCTTGTTCCTAAGGAGGGAAAAGAACTAATTGATTCCCTTTTCACTTCAGGTTTATTAATGTAATCTTTTTGCATACTTTCCAGCATGCATTTTTTGCATACTTTGCATAGTTCCCTACTCCATCAAATGGTATGATGCAAATCAAGCAATGTGACTATTTCTTTATAAATCAGTGCATTGTGACTTCTTCTCATAATGCATTATGCTCCACAAGAAAAGCCCAAAAATATTGGGAAAATATTGCCTTCCCTGTTTCTTCTTATTTCTTAAAGTTTGGTTCAAGAAGTAGTATTTAGTAACTGTCTTGATGACAGAATGACAACCATTTTAACAGGACATTAAAAATAATGCCAACCAAAGAAAAGATGACTTTCCAATTTTCAGGCTATACACAAACATGTTTGAGAGTGTGTGTGTATGTGTTTGAATGTGGATAAATCACCATCTTTTTATCTCAGGACTCTATCAGGAAGAAAACAATATTATCAAGAAGCTAACTGTGTTTATAAAAGGCAGTCAGTACTTTCATTTACAAAGAACTACCTAATTTGGGGTATACTTAGACCTTAATAATCTTTTGCAGAAATCAATTGAAAAATAAAGTGAGACTCTTTAAGGAAGATAGAAAATTATGAAAGAGGTCAAAAGAGGTAACAGAAAGGAGGAAGGAAGGTGTGTGTGTTGATCTTTGGAGCACTGCTTCTCTGAGACTTGAATACTTGATTCCAACTAATTTCTGACCACCATAACAATGGATTCACTCTGAGCTGAATTCCAATTTGTTTGTCCTTGCTCATCATGCCTCTGGTGTGCTTTTATTTCTAATATAGAATCTTTCAATGTGTTTTCATTCTGTGCACATTTCCTTTACTTTCCTTTTCAGGTCATTGCTAAAAGAATACAAACGTTAAATAAAATCCCACTTATCTCATGAAAAAAATCTTGGTGTTCAGTTATATGTTCTAGTAAAATCATGAAAAATATTTATCTCAATTTCCATAAGTTTAAGTTAAAATGTCTTATACTCTATATTAAGAAATTTCAGAATCAAAATATGTAGCATATTTCTTCATTCCACTATGTCAATTTTATCCACTGAAGTAATTAAGTAGCTTTTGGTTGCTTGTTCTTTATATGTGCAAGTACCTCTTCATTCATGCCTCCTTATGAGGTGCATTATTTGGAGGATTTCTTCAGTAATTTCAGTATTAGAATTTCTCTAAGGTTTAATTCATAATTAAAAAGAACAAGTTACAAGCATTGAAATTTCTCTTCTAAGCAATTTAGGTCAACATTAACTATAAATTAAGCAACATGGAAAACATGTACAGCAAACACTGTCTTTTTTATATCCCATTATATGGATTTTAACAAAATATAAACTTTGTAACTCTCCTATATTTTTTATTATATAGATTTATACAAGTGGCTATTAAAAATATTCCTATATAGTACTTGAAACTCTGATACTATAAAGTATCAATTTTTTATATGAAGCAGCATGAAAAATAAGTAATGACAAAATTTATTTTATGTTTGGAAGTAAGATAACCATTGCCTGTTTTCAATAACAAAAATGAGCATAGTCAGCACACACTTATGTTAAAAATTCATAAATGCCTGCTTTTTTCCCCCATGAATGACTCCACCAAAAAAAGAAAGAAAAACAAATGGAAAATCTTATCCAGATTAAAATAAGAAATATTTGCAACCAGAGAGAATGATGGATTGTTAATTTCTTCCATAAGAGAAATAAAGAAATTAAGATATTTTTCTGCTTAGAAGAGTCTAGAAGTTTTACCTATAAATGATTGGTTATACCTTCTGAAAGAAATCACTATGAAAGAAATTACAAATCTAAATGTTTGCTCTATCTCACCTCTAGTACTTTAACTCTTCAAGTCATTGAAAAACCCCATATTTGGCAGAAGCTGAAGCAATGCTGCAAAATTCCAAATAAATACTAACCACAATGAGTTAGACTAAATGGAAAGGGACCTAGAAAGTACTAAAGTATCAAATGAGCTTCTGCCTAAGACAGCATCAATAAGCTGCAAATTATGATTTATATAAATCTGTACAAAGTTAAAAAAAAACCCATGAGTCCATGGAAAAAGATATATGTAGAGAGAATGATGTGATGTGTGGGGAGACTGACAAGATTGCAGAAAGATGAAAACACTGAACTTGCCTTCTCAACATATTTACCACTGAAGTATACATACAGACAATGGCTCCTAGAGGAAGACTAGATGACCACTGTATGCATAAAGAGGGAATATATGGCAAGGAGGGTAGGACACACTGAAATTTGTGTCTGCAGCATCACTAAGGCACCAGAGAGGGAGAGGTGGTTCATCAGAGTCTCTCTTTTATTGACACATTAGAGACTTTAGAATTCAAGGGCTGTGTTGAACATAGGGGTGCACATAGTGTTCAGGACAGACAGTTTAATTCCAGAAAACTATGGGAGTAGGGAGTAGGAGATCTGTAGTAGAGCATCAGAATAAGCAATACCTGCAAAAGTAGATGTTTGGCTGCCAGATAGCAACCAGGCAACTAGAGCCAAAGACTAAAGTACAGGGAAGCTTGGGGATTGCCAGTGTGCGCTTTGTGTAAGGTGAAGACTGTAGGCTTGAGCTGGTGACTCCTGGACATGAATAACTGGAGCCTGAACCAATCAGGAAGACTAAATTGGCTCAACAGGGAGCCAGTCTTCCCTATAGGCTACTATGGTATCATACAAAACACCTTCCTTCCCCAACCAGCATCAAAGATGAAATAACAGCTCCAGACCTACCTATAGTGCATAGTGCCTTTATGAGAGTCCAAAGCACCTGTACCTCAGCAACAGAAGTAAGTGCCCCATACAACTCTCAGCACTTGAAAGGTGAAGAAAATAAACCTAGGCTGTGACTCTAGTCCAACTAGAGTGCCTTTCAATAATGTTAAAACCATAGAAGGCTGAGAAAGGTCTAGGGGGAGAACTTCTGTAGAAAGAACATGATGACCTTGAGAAACACACCCCTTGTATGCCTGTAATCAGAACTGGGATAGTAATCTATCTGCAGCATGAGCAACCAGCCCTCTCCCACCAGCAAGAAACAAACAAAAACTACTGTTCATGTGACTCACATACTAACTACAGAACTAACTACAGCGAGAGGCTGATACTAGCCAAGATTATTTGGGATGATTTAAATGAGGACACTTGGTGGAAGGAATCATGTAGATGCCTTAGGAGGCTTAACTTTTGCTTGTTGTTGGCTGCTTCCTCCTGGTACTTTGATCACTCAACTCCTATGCCTTGAACCCTGCTGGCATTAGAAGCCAATCAATTGAGTCTCGGGTATGAAGCAACAAACACCCAAGGATCTTAGGTAAACAACCTAAGATTTTATCCTACAGCTTGTAAACATACTACATGGCAAGTTGGCCCAGACAAGCAAAGAAAGCTCTTTATTTGAAACCATATAAACTAAAAAATGAGAGTACAGGAATATATCACAAATGATAAAACAAAAAAAAAAATCCCCCAAGACAACTTGAAAACAGGAGAGGTGTGTAACTTTCCTGGTGAGGAATTTACGGTAACAGTTATAATGGTGCTTATCAAAATAACAAAAACAATGGATGAACAAAAGCAAGAACACAACAGAGATTTTATCTCCGTTTTTATACAGATTATTTTTAAAAATTCCATGAACAGAATATTTACTACCTATAAGACTATATAATAGGTTATCAGAGACTTCTAAGATGGCACTCAAATCCTCTGCCTCTTGTTATTTTCACCTCAGATAATCTTTTTAAGTTGCACTGAATATGTAGATATGATGGTTATTGTTCAAGAGATTTTACAGGGATAATGATAGTCCTAATCAGTTGACTTTGAGTTAATTAAAACTAATCAACATGAACTGACTAGGCCAGTAGGACTAGAAAAACAGAGAAAAATGGAAAAGAGATGATAAAAGGGATATTCCTATTACCATAGAAATAATACAACATATCTGAAACCTAGGCAATTCATGGAGAAAGGAACACTTCAAAAAAGATATAGTTTGGTCTTTCTGAACTTCCAAAGGAAGTAGCTCATCTGGAACATGAGCAATAGGTTTAATTGAGGAATTACCTGATGGTGATTCTAGAAGTCAAATAACTGTGCGCTTTAATCGTGATTAAAAATCTCAGTTCGGCCTTCTTTACCCACCTTTCCACTGTACTCGATTCCCTTGACCCAATAGCCTTATTATATTTCTACTTGATCCTGTCTCAGGTATGCCAATGTCATCTTATTTTTCCGTACCATTGTAAACACAGTTTTAGCTTATTTTCAGACATTTCTTCTGGGTCTGAGCTGCCTCTCAATCTGTATTTTCTGGATACTTTCATCAAGTAGACTGAATATCTCTGTCAAAGTATTGCTAACACTGTTTGGTGATTATTATTTTATCATCTCTTTGATGTAGTGTGGCCATCTTGAATGTATGTAACAATTTGTGTCACTCATTTATCAATCACAATTCATAATTAATGTGCCTTTAATCTATCCAACACCTGACAGCTATTAACTCAGCAAAGCTTTCTTTTAGGAATCATGTAACCAGATAGCCAGTATGAGCCATTACACAACTTCAATTCTGTCACTGCTTCCCTCCCTAGAATTAAAAAGTCAAAGATGTTTTATGAAGTCCTTTGAAGAAGTAGAAGTTGCCAACCAACAGACAACTTAGCAAAGGTAGTCAGAGGCGCAGACAATCATCATATGGAAGTGGGATCAAGTTGCTATGATTAGAAAAAAGTCAGAATAGAGAAAAATGTTCTAGGCAAAATTTTTCCCAAAGTAGGGCAGAGATTTGTTTGTTGATTGGTAGTTTGTTTCATTATTCCACCATTTTCTTTAGTATATAAAAGTGTCAAGCATAAAGTACTGTGAATGGTACATGGAAACTTCAGCAGATCTTTCTATGTAAACGTAACCCTGCTGGTTCAACAGACTCTATTTTGAAATATGTCAACGCCTTCTGATCTCTTTTCCCTTGTTCTTCATTATGGAGTACATATTCAGGATAATAGGATGTTTCTGTTTTAGTAGCACATCTGTTCCTGCTCCATTGTCTTAACTTGAAATCACAATTTCCTCTATGGGAATGTACAATTGGTGGCAAGTAGAGATGATTATGATGTAATAAACAGAAACGATGACTTCAGGTGGGTAATAAAAGTAAAAAAAAAACAAAACAAAAACAAGGTTTTTTGCTTCCAAGTAAATTCCTCTGCTGATTAAAATGAGGAAAAGGGAAACAAAAGTATGTGCAATGCCTGAACAGAATGTCCTCAGAATTGAATGACTTCTTCTAGTCACATCACTTCTGATTTGAGACTGTTTATTCCTAATCAGTTTGTGTCATAGCTGCCATGGCTAAATACACTATCATCACACACATTATATTTGTGTGTGTGTGACAGTTTGTGTATAGACAATGTTCTTAGGAAGAGACTTAGATTAAATACATTCATTATCATCACACACATTATATATATGTATGTGTGTGTGTGTGTGTGTGTGTGTGTTTGTGTGTACACAATTTTCTTAGGAAGAGATTTAGATCGAATCCTGGTTGGTACTTTTTCTTAGAACTTTGGGGATATTACTTTGAGTTTCAAGGTCTGCATTAGCGAAACTTTAGATGAAAATATCAACTTTTTCATTGTGAAAATTGTAGGTATTATATTTATAATGCTTTTCATGACTCATTTACTTTTCATTTCTTTTTTAATTCATGAAATATTAATTTTATTTTATTTAACATATTTCTATTTCTTATTAAGTTAACAGTGCATAAGGTACTTTTTTAAAATGCAGGAGGCAGGAGTCATGAAAATGCTCAAAATATAGCAGTTAGTAATATCTGCATACTTCCTATGACTAGTCTGGTCTTTAGTTTTTATAGTTCAGTATTGTCTCTGCCAGTATTCGCCTCAGATCCCTCAGTCCTAATTCCATATTTTGCCTTTCAGTCCTGGAGCTTGAGCTTCCATCTTTCTACTTGCTTATACCAATCTGCCCAAACATTAGCTTCTCACTCAATGAATTTTAAAGTATAAAAAGCTTCTGACCCTAATGAAAATTTTTATAGAGCCCAGATTTTTGACTAACTTTATAAAATATGTATATTTATTATAATCTAATCTATATTATTGCTTCTTAAATATATATACACATATGAGAATAATTATAGGTTTAAAGCTTTTTATAGCTATGAATCATGATTAATAACAGATTCAATCAAATTAACAAAACAAATATAAACATTATTCTAGCTTCTAATTCCTTTAACATCATTTTGCTAGTTTATTTTCAAACTTTAGAAAAATAACATGTCCAGGTGTGTCGTCTTCTGTGTCTGAATTCTTATGCTGAATATTACCCTAACCATTTTGTTGAGGATGCATGAACTGTGATCTTTCTGTCTTTTCTCATGTTACTAATTCAAGATTTAACTTCTAGAAAAGGGATGTGTTACGGGCATGTGGTGGATGTTGTAACACACTGTAGACACCTTCCCACAGGAACAATGGGCTGATTTTATAGCTTCTGGAAGTGCTGTCAATAGGAATCTCTAGATACCAGCTTCAATGGAGTTTCTTAGTTAAAGCAAACAGCACTCCTGCTAGATAACCTGAAAAAATAACCAACATAGGGCTTTCCCCTCACCCTAATTCAGCACATTGCTGAAGACTCAAGGTAGCTCCACAATCCACTCTGGCATCAGCTCAGCCTCTATGGACCTGTCATTGAGAAGTCTCCACAGAGAATTGAGAAGTCACAACTTCTTCCTCGTCCAAAACCATCTTCCTTCCCTTTTCTTTCAAGAGTGTGCTCTCCTCAACCTTTTGCAAGCCAGTCTCACTCTTTAGTGAACTTTTTTTTCATGTCCAAGATATCATAGCCATGACTTGAGGCAATGAAAAAAAATTTTGCTTTTTTGGTTTCCAAGCAATTAGATGCTCTACAGCACCAAGTTTCCTAGCTTCGCTGACCTGAACTTAAGTGATGAGATCCATCTCTTAAAGATGGTGTTGAGCTGACTGATTACAAATACTTAGAAAATTTACTCAGCAGGAACAGAGGAAGCAGGAAACAACTGTTACTTTTCCCTTGTGGGATGGAGGAAAAGTAGTTCATAATCACTTTTGGTAGACCTACACTCACCTTTGAACTTTCATTTTATATTGAATTTTAAATGCTATCCATTTCCTTGCGATGGATATAGTTGCTTGCCCTTCAATTCCTATGTTGAAAGTGTCAAAATAAAACACTGACACACATTAGTTAAAATGGTGAAAATTTTACTCTCTCAATATCTATAGCAGGAAAGAGCTGAGCTCCATTCCAATTTGTAAAGAGGTGAGTGAACATTTTATTTATTGATTTATTTTTATTATTTATTTATTTAATTTTTAATTTTGTTTCTCAATTCTTATAAATTCTTACATTAAGTAAATAAGGTGAATGGTTATTGGCATGCCTTCCCTCCTCCATTCCCCACCCCCTTGTGTTCACTCAAGTCTCCACTCTCATTGAACAGTGACTGTACATTTCAAAGGAAAACTGTAGGAGGTGGGGAGATCAGGGCTCTGTAAAATCAGGGAAGTGAATGTCTGCAAGTTCTTGGTCAGAATAAATGTGATTAGGCCAGCTGTGTTTTCAAACTGACAGATACAGAAGTTGGGATTCTACCCTCTCACATAGACAAAGAACTTGAGCTCAATCCTTCCTGGTGATTGCCACTCAAAGGAGTGGCTCTCAGCATCATGGGAAAGTTACTTCTAAATTGGAGAGAGATTTGCAACTAAAAGTCCTTTTAAGTCAAGGGTATGGAAAGGCAGGTTGAGTCTTCTCAGCCTGCCCCATGGTGGTTAAAACAGTACATTTTCTTAACAATATATTTTTCTCAGGCAAGTCTTTTAATAAGAGTCTTGGGGTCACTCTAGAGACATGGTCATATGTTTCGAGAAGCCATCCTAGAGTTTGGGCAAATCTTACAGCAGGGGTTTGGAGAGAGTTGCTATATGGTTAGAGTTCTGCCATTTTGAGTCCTAACATGTGTCTACAGTTGAAGATAGGTTTTTAGGAAGGTTAAAAAATAAAAAAAGAGGTCACAAAGATGAGTCTCTAAATCAACAGAATTGGCATCCATTTAAGAAGAGGGAGAGCTTCCAATGACCTGTCTCTCCACAAGTACAAAGAGACAAAGCCCTGTGAGGGCAGTGGGAGGCAAGACATTTGCAAGCCAAGAAAAGAACTCTCAGTAGAAACTGAGTCAGATGGCATCTTGATGCAGGCCTTCCAGCCTCCAGAACTGTGAGCGAAGAAATGTTGCTGTTTAAGTCACCCAGTGGAATTTTATTATTATGGCCCTGGCAGACTAATAAACCACTGGATACACTCTATTTGAAAGCATGTGGTTCTGTATCAATTTTAAGATCCTGTAGATGTTAGCTGTGATAATATATTTGTTAAGTATATACACAAACATGTTTTTATCTAGAAAATACCAACAAAATTATATTTTTCTCAAACTAAGGATGTTTACTAGACATACTAATTTCAGTCTCCCTCTGGGACTAAAAGATTTGTTGATAGTTAAGCAGCATTTATACTCATTTATACTAACTTCAAAAACTAGAGCAGTTTCAAAAGATGAAATGTGAGCTGCTTTTAATACAAACAAAAAGAGTAAATGAGAATGTTTTTACTGATTAAGTATGGCTGTATTTGGATGATTAACCCCATAACTTGTATGTAGAGAATATAAAATATCCAGAGAAGTAAAAAATGAATATAAAGTATCTAGAACAGTAACTATAACCTAGTAGTTTTATTTCTCCACCCCCATTGCTTAACATGCTATCCCACACACACACACACACACACACCTTTTTGACTTTTGAGGTGCACATGGCTCCCCTAAATAGAACAGTTTTATTTTTGGCTTAATCAAATAATTTACAAACAGAAGTGATATGTCTCATTTAATAGAAATCATCAAATATTCATCAAACTGATCTAATGACAAGTCACCATCATCATTATAAAAGTCATAGCTAGACCACGATCATCTGCAATAAACAGTAATAGCCCATCTCTATCCTTTTAATTAAAAGCTTGAATATATTTCCTAATTCAGCCTACTGTGTATGCTTACATCAATGGAAAAATTAGGATTAATGCTTTGCACTGATTATTTCTACCCCAATAGACTAGAGTCTATGTTCTTTAGAAAATTTTGGTAAATTTCCAATTTTTTTTTAAAAACAGTATTTGACCTCACCCTTTCTATAATTTCTGTCAAAACCCAATGGATCTTCACTGGTTTGCCTGGCTTAAAAATATCTGATATATAACATATCTATGAGATAAATGTTAACATGCAGCCATACAGAAAAGTTAACTCAGAGCATATGTTTAAATTGATCCATACAGCAATAAGTACTGGATATAAAAGAAGATTTTAAAGACGTCCCATTGTAGAATAAAATGATTAAACTAGTCTGTGAAGGGACAAGGGCATTCAGTCTATAGCAGAGTGTGTAACAAACCAACACTTAAAATCAGTCTTAGTGTTAACACCGCAAAAAGTTACTTTTTCATAAATAGTGTTTAAGCAAAGTTAGGCACACATGCAACTGAATGAAACATAAAATCAAACTAAGTCAAGAGTCCGCTGGTTCCTTGATTGTTGCATACATCAGAGAAGATTCACTTTTTCATACACCACTCTGTGACCCCCTCCCCCATAAGGAAACTGCTTGTTCTAGTGGGATATATTTGGGGACTCCAATTCATTTTCTATTTCAAAATTGGGAAAGATAATTGCAGAGATTGTGTGTAATCTTTCCTAGTGTGTCCTTCTTCAATTTCCCTAGATACCAAAGTAGGAAGTTATTTAGGGTCTGGTTTGTGAGTTCAGGCTCCTTCTGGAATTTACCTTTTGCCTCTCCCATGTCTACTGCAAGATAATCTAAGCTTAGCCTGTTCATCTTGGACTATTTGTCATAATTAACTAACCCCTGAAAACTGACTTTTGGTAAAATTTCTATACCATTAGAGGAAGATACCCTTCCAGGCTTTACGTGATATTACAAATTCTGGCTTATTCTAAAATGCTGTGTAGAGCAGTTACGATTCAAGCCCAGCCTCCAGTGAAATCTATCTGTAAGTAGTGTGAAACATAACCCTGTGTGTGTGTGTGTGTGTGTGTATTGCTCTAAGCACTAATTCAAATACATGTGTCATCAAATACAGAATCAAATAAAGATTGGGCTTTAGAAATAATATTGTTTTCTCCATGCGGCTGCTTTGGAATCCCTTGTTAATTTTTATTGCAGACTGAAAACTAAGTCTGGACAAAAGGAAAACAATCAAACAGACAAAAAAATATTTAAAACTAATTTTTAGCAAAATTGAAACATAGAGCATGGGGGCAGGAACCAGGGGTGGGAGGAGCACAAAAGAATATGATGATTGTTTATGGGTGATAGGTGGTGCGAGAACCCCAGGGTAGATAACAATGTAAAATACAATAGATAATATAATTTTAAAAAAAGAAGTCAGCTAAGCTATGGTTTGAAATTTGTTGACAATTCAATGACTCTATGGTTCCATCTCAAAAATGGAAAGGAGCTTTATTCAGAGAATTTCACTGGTTTATAAAAATCATTCATTTAAGAACAGTATTCATTGAGTATAAGTGACACTGATATTCTAAACTAGTGATTCACTAATGGAAAATATTAAAATATTCTGCTTGTGGAGGATATACTATGAAGGCATTCTGGAAATTTTTCAGTTGTGCCTAAATATAAATATGATTTTAAATGTCATGAGTGTGTTCATAGAAAGTCCATGATCTTTCACTGAAAAACTGCCCTTCTAGAGATATTTTATTAAGCACATTCAGCAGAAGGAAAAGATAAACTCACAACTTTTTGAGTTCTTTTAAAAAAATTTAACCAGTGCTATCCAATAAACTGTTCTATGTGTGTAACTGTTCTTTGTCAGCACTGTTGAATGTGTAAACCACTAGTTACATGTGGCTATTTGAGCATAGGAAATATAGCTTATGAATGAGAAACCAGGTTTTTAAATTTTATTTCATTTAAACTTATGTAACATTGTTGATGGCACAAGCTCCACAGTGAGCAATGTATAAAAATTATCATGTTTATTATTAAGTTGATGAAAATTTACCTAATACAGCTAATAGCAAGTCATTTACTATTTTCACACTCTCATTATTAACTCTATTTTATAGATGTGAATATTTTAACAGGGAAGTTAAACACCTTGTATCATCACCTTTTTGTAGGTGGTATAACTGTAGTTTCATGTTCTGTAGGGAGATGCTTTAGTTTATGATGTGCACGTAGCTCCATGCTACTTTCACTTCCTATCATAGGGAACTTGTCATGTATATTGGGGACAATGCTTAATGTAAAACTGAGAAGGTCTTCCATAGAAATGAAAGTAATGTAGAAAAAGCGACCAATGACAAGAGTAAATGGGAAAGAACACACCTTTTGAAATGATAACTGTGTATTGTTATATGAGCAACTTAATGGTAATATACATGGTTTGAATGCAAAATTTTATCAGTGATGAAATTAGGGACACATTTTAAGTGTCTTTACTATTGTTCCTCTACTCATATTTTTGTTCATGCTGGTTCTTTTATTGTGAACAAGTTACAATGCTGGGAAAGGTAGAAACAGGCAGAGAATGGGTTTAACAATCTTTCTGATTTAGAATCGTCATAGCATTTACAGTTATCATTTCAAGGATTCCTATATCTGCCTCTGTATTTTCCTTGCTAACAAATTTTCATGTTTCTTCAAAAGGAAAACTGCATCCCATTCCATGGACTCAAATTCATTTTATCTGAGCCAGTGGTGACTAGCTTGTTCTTCTTTGTCATCACTTTACTATTCCAAATACCCTTGTTCCCTATTTTCTGATTTTAGCCAATTGAACTGAGACTGTTTGGAAAATAAGAAGAGGATTTCACTTCTTACCACAGGGCAAATCCCATTTCTATTTGCCTCCCTCCCCTCTTGTTTGGGATATAGTGGGTGATGGCCTGCTTATTTGAAGCTGTATCTGCCCTTTTGTGCTCATGAGGGCAGGATGAGAGATAAACATACACACATTTGGTATAATTAAGATGCTATTCAAAAATAAAGAGGTCTGTCTCCATAATTTGCATGTCATTTTTTTTCCTTTTTGTTAAGCTGCTTTTGTAGATTCATTCTGTTACCTGCAGTTTAAAAATTTCCTAATGAATTCATAGTCTCCTGCCTCAGCTCTTACTTTATGTGGAAGACACATGAAATTGGGGAATAGGGTGTTAGCTTACCTCTGTGGCACCAGCTTTGCACTAATCTCCATAAAAGACAGACTCTCCATGTAAACCATCAAACTACAGCTGCAAAAACCTGCTCACCAGCATAGTTAAAAATCTATAAAGCAGCAGGCGCCTAAAAGTTGCGTAAATGCCTATTTTTAAATTCAGTTTCTCTACCATGAATATATTAAATTCACTGAAGTCTTTTTACAGATGATATTTGGGCTGGCATTTCTGTAAATGGAAGAGATTATCTTTTGCTTACAATTTGTCACTTCTAACTGACTGGATCACAGCAGTTTAGAAGCTTAACCCCTTTATGTTAGGCTTTCTTCCAGCATTTACAAAAATCCTTTCAGCAGGCTGATAAAAATAGCAGCCGCAAAGCAATTAGATGTAATCCCAAACATCTGCAGTCCAAGTGCGACCAATAAATGCTTTCTCCTGTTTTAGTTACACACAACTCAGAATTCTTGATGAGGGTACTGATAAAGTGAAAAGTACTGAAAATCCTTCAAATGGTGTATGTTAAAACTCAACTCTTTCTAAGCATGCCCATTCAATTCTCCTGCTGAATATTGGCCATCCGTGTCAATGAAACTTAGTGCAATAAAGTTATTCTGTGTTGGATTCACTGGCACATAATAACCGAAAACCGAATTTCAGTTCGATTTGGGAAACATTTCACAAATGTTGGGACAATTAAGCATAGTCCCAGATGCTCTAAAAAGTTGGTCATAAGGACGAAAATGCTAAAATCCTGCCTGCAGTTTTCTCAGAGCCTCAAGGCAGGCTGCAATCTTTCTTTTTCAATAAGACGTACCCTTTTTATAAATCATAGGTTCATAATATCTTGAACCTTAGTAGTTGAAGACTCAATGGCAAGACTGGTAATTAGTTTCACTGTTAATTAGTTTCTGAAGAGACTAATTCTCTTTAATTCTGAAGTACTATTAAACAAGCAAGCAGCCCATAGGAAGATGGTTAGTTTCCAAAGCAAAAGTAGAGAATTTCTGGATCCAATACAGTAGAGTATAATGTAAATAAGTAACAGTAACAATGAGCTAAAAATATTTGGGTGTTGTTACATCAAAAAATGCTTGGAAATTTTACAGAGCTCTAGAATGTGCGCTCTCTGACTATTCTCTATTTCTTTCTTTCTCTCTGTCTCTTTCTCCCCTTGCCCCCTGTTCTCTTAAACACAAGAACTTATCTTTTAATCAAATTAGTCAACTTTTGATTGCCAGCTCACTTTCTACAAGTAGTTTTTAGTAAGCTTACTATTTTTGTTACACTTAATGTTTTTGTATTGACTTCAAGGGCATTTTAATTTTTTTGACTTTCTCTTGAGCCAGGAGAAGCTCACATATATGTTGCTTTAAGTTGCGAAGTTTGTGGCAACCACTTATGCAATAATAAGAAATGTTTCCTTGTTGAAAACAGAATTATAGGATTCATTTCTATGCCATTTCTTTCCGTTCATTCTAACATAGCTAACATCATACTTAGAATTTTTATAAAAATTTCAAGTCAACTATTACTTATAAAATTGTCAAAAATGGCTATAGCTATTGACAACTCACTTCTGGTGATATAAAAATTGATAATCCTTACCATTTCTACTTGAAATGGCATCACATTCACTGCCTTTTACAACAGACTTCAAATTATTATTTTAGTATCAGATGGTATTGAATAATAAACTTACATATGATTATAGCACCATTTTTTAGTTTTGTTTGTAATTTCAAATTTTTTATTTGTGCTTTCATTTTTTATTAAAACAAAGAAATTGATTTTTTGTCTATTGATTGAGTTTAAATTGAAGCTAACTATAAGAAAAAAGAGAAGCAGTAAGAGCTTATTTCTAATATTATGATGGCATCAAAGAAGTAAATCACAAGAAGAGTAATTCTTGTAGTGAGCAGATGAACCTTACTGGGCACTAGCTAATAACTTTCCTGTGACCCTGAATAGAGGACATTTTGTATTTTGGGCTATCTGTTCCTCATCAAACCTTCCCTCTCATCTAAGGCCAGCAGGCTTGAGGGGAGTCCCACCTACTGTGTAGCTGGCAAAACCTCAAACCAACATTATGAATGAAAGATCTAAGATATAGATGGGGAAATAGACAAGGTCACCGTATCCTGGAGATACTGTTCAAGGTTTTGATTCCACTATAAGTTTTGAGTTACATGATAAGAATTAAACTCTTTCTTTTGTGCATAGGACATTTTTGATTCCTAACTACATTCCTGGAAAAAAAAAAAAAAAACAGCAACTTCAGCTGGTTAATGACTGATGGGTATCTCCATGGTGATTATTGTGATAGAAGATGGTCTTAAAAATCAGTGGTCCAGTTCAATAAGGTAGCATTTGGAGACTTGCATTGAATGAATATATTTCACTGAACAAATTATGTGGACATAGAACTCTCTTTAAAAAACAAACAAACAACAACAACAAACAACTGCCTGAAGGAAAAAAGTTTCAACATTATTACTGAACTCACTATTACAGCCATGGAAATGAGAAAATTCTTGTTACCTTTCAAAATAGGATCTGCTGCAAGGAGTGCTGTCAGTTGAAGCACTTTCAAGTTCTCAGATATTGAGTCAAGGTCACACAAGGCCAATGATGGTGCAGAGAGAGATTCAAGGCTTCGCTATTTCTAATTATTCATGGTGTTTTTGTTGTATTTTTTTTCCTGAGACCAGGTGTCACTGTGTTGTCTCGAACCCATGGACTCAAGTGATCCCTAGCCTCAGCTCCTAGGTAGCTGGGATCACAGATGCACAGCACCATGCCCAACTCATTCATGCTCTTCTTAATTGGCAACCACTGGCATTGGAATTTCAAGATAAGATGGTTGAGACTTTCTCCAAGTTTTCTGTCACCTGAGAATGTGATGGAGGACAATAGTGGGTTTTGAATCAGCCATTAATATGGCAGCCACCATTAGCATAGTTGATATGTTATGCATTGGTAGTAACATTGGAAAGAAAGAATACAACTGAGAAATGGAAGCCACTTCTCTTTTGCTTTACTATTATAAATTCCAAGAAGGATTTGGCAATATTACAGAGATTTATCTGTCTGACTTTATTGTTTTAGGGTCCAGGTGAACAAAGCTTAGGTTGACTATGCCAAAGTGTGGTTGCTGGTCCTTCATTAGGATTCATAGTTTTCTTTCAGAATGACAGAAGGGGAAGAGTAAAGTAAAGCAAGGTTTTTGTGGTGTGTGGAGATTGATAGGTCCCCACCCTTTTAGGAAGCAAGGAAAATATATAAAAATATATATATAAGATATTTGTGTGAGGATGGGATTGACCATTTTGGGGAACATGGAGACCGAGCTGTTGCCACTGAGGTAACAACTGAGGCAGAGAGGAGTTCACATTTGGTCCATAGCTTCTACCCAGCCCGGTCACTCCTGGTCCTCTTTACCTGCCCACCATTCTCACATCTCCCACTCCTCTCCAGGGCCCCTCTGGCCTCCTCTTTTTGTGCATACTTTTCATGCTTCCTGTTTCTTCTTGCAGATCTTTCTCTCAGACCCCACCCACCAGGACAGTAGGACACCCAATGCAATCCAACTACGTCAATAGCAGAAGCTCCAGATGTCCATCCAAACAAATCACCCCCCATCATTAGGACAGTTTAGTTAACCATTGCTCGAAGACTCACAGTCTATAAATAATATGTTGGACAGGATGCATCTCAACTAGAGAATTGACTGGGGAAGAATTTACTTCAAGTCCAAGTAGATTCATGGCAGAATTCATTTTCTCTAGTTGGTTAACTGAGGGTCTTAGTTCTTTTCTGCCTATAAGCTGAAGGTTGCCTTAGATTTCAAAACATGCCAATAGTCATACAAATGTCCAAGGATATACAAGATATAGTATGAAGAACAAATGAGAGACTTGGTAAAGATAATGAAACATTGGAAAATTCAGTCTTGGAATAAGAATTTATGGATTCACAGTCATAGCCATGTGATTTGAAGATATTCCCTGAGCTATATTTCCTTATTTTCTGCATCTGGAATTTAGAAATAAGGCACGAAGATCACTATTCATGTCTGATCTCCATGGTTATTTTGAAACTCAAATACATTACCATATGTGAATGAGCCCTTAAACTCTATATGACGACTGGAATATTGCCTTCACTTTGAAGAAATACATATTAAGAAAGTAAATATTAAAAATATTTATAAATTCAAAGCTTTGAAATATTAAGAGACCGATACTATGAATGAGAAAGAGAACAGGGTGAGAAAAAAATAAAGAAGGAAGAGTTTTGTTGTTTAATTAGCAGAAATAGGGATGAACAATGGGAAACCCCAGCCCTGGAAATTCAAATACTAATGTAACTTTAACAAGTTCAAGGGAACATTTCAAATTATGGGGTGGCACTAACAACTGAGTAGAATGGAATTGCAAAACAGAGAAGGAAACGAAATTTCTAGCTGAATGGTAAGATAACAGATCCACTCATGTTTGGGAGGAAAAGACCGTTGCCAGTGATATATTACTTCACTTGGGAAAACATACAGAAACTAATGCCCAATGAGCAAATCTTTGGTTATCCACATTGTAGAAATGGAGCAGCAATTGAAAAAAGGATTGAAATACTTAAAAATGTAAATGTCCTAAGACTATTAGAGAAGAAATGAGGAACATGTTTTATTTAGCTTGGTTTTAAGCACTTTTAAGAATCCCTTCATTGAGGTGATCCACACTAGTTTTTAGAATAAGCAAACATTCTGATTTCAGTGACATAACACAGTCAAGAAGAAAATGTGAAGTTCCCCACAGACACTGATCCTCCAAATCTAGAGACTCAAACTCTAAGCACTAGATATCTCCTTAGATTGGATGTAGCCATTATGTTCTTGTGATTGCAGAGTAATCAGACTATCTTTATTATCCACCACACCAAATGCTGAAATAGGAACTACAATGCACACTTATCTGAAAGAGAAAAAAATGAGAAACATACGGTAGTTTCTGGAACACACATCTAAATTCTACTAAGCAGACATTAAGGGAATCATTTCTGTAGGGGTTGGAGTGACAGTACAGTGATTAGTTCTTGATTGTTCTCTCTGAAAAGTTTTTATTTGTCCATTTCTCTCCAGTTCTTCCCTCTCACTCATCCTTTTTCTCCTTCAGTCATAATCTGCTTTGGATTTTATGGCATCTAACCACCTTGGAATAACTTTGCAGCTTATTCTCTACTCTTAAAAAGTTAGAGTTCTGAGGTCTTTTAAATTTTTTTAAACAGTAAAAAGGAATGTAGGAACTCTAGTGGCACAGAGAGTAGTTGAACAAAGGTTCAACTCAGTTACAAAGAATTTATGGTATAGGGCAGAGTGTGGAATATATAGTCAAATATCTATTATATAAATCATAAGTAAGAAAAGTATCATGGTCAGTCAAGGAAATAGGGAAAATAGAGCCAATGAGTTTAGTAGATTGGTCAATAATGAACTATGGAGATTATCCCTCTAAATAAAGTTCACAAAACTTATCACCCCTGTCCCTTGCCTCCTCCTAAAATTCAACAGTAAAATAACTGCAGTTTCCAGAAATTATGTTTTCATTACTTTGTCTCTTTCTGTGACTTTGCATTAGTTAATTTTTCTACTAGGACTCTTCTTTCCCATTGATTATTGCACAAATTCCTATTCATCAATGTGAAACTCATCACAAGTTAAAAGCTCCCCATTGAAATCATCTGAAGCCAGAGAAATCTAAATATCCCTTCCTTTATTCTTCCAAAGGATTTTTCTTGCTCTCATTTTAATACCAAGAATTAAGTATGTGAATAGTACATCCAGAGAAGCAAAAGTATACTTTGAAGTATTGTTTCAGTCCATCCTTCCCAGACATAATTTTGCCTCGTTTATTTTATATGGTTACAATTGCACTACATATCTACTGGTATTTAATTTCTCTTGATACTATAAGGTTTTCACTACAAAATTCTAAATGGTTTTATTACATTCCAATAAGTAGTTTCTCCATACCTCTAGACCTCTAGGTATAGCACATGCAACATATATTTAACTGATTATCTTATACCTTTTTTCCTGTTTATTCTTTATAAATAAAAGATCAACATGTGTTTGGAGTTCCTTCTTGCAGTTAATTGTAAATCTCTTCAACTTTTATTGTTTTATAATTGGAATACTGAACCATTTCTTATTTTTCACTAGGATAACAAGAAGAACGTCCTTTAGAGATGCTAAATATGAAGTCTACCCGTTCCCAAGAATAAGTCAAGTACTGCACAAAAATCACATCAAAACTTAGGGGCTATGAACACCAATTTTATTATATCTCATGATTATTTATATATATATATATATATTTACCTCAGGTGGACAGTTCTCTGTATGGTATAAGCTAGGACTACATCTTCCAGGGATTTGTTTGGACTGAAACCATCAAAATGGTTCCCACAAATTGCTAGTAGATGAAGTTGCATTTTGTCTTAGAGTTCAACTGAGATTTTGGGCCAGAACTCAAACTCATAACTTCTCTTCTGACTTTGGATTCTAAGTACTGCACATAGAGTTTGAGAAGGAGCATCCTAAGAGTGATTTTCCCAAAGTGAACATACAGAAGCTTCTAAATAGTTTAAAGACTAAACTTAATAACCAACAGTGAGATTTCTACCATGTTCTATTAAGTAGCCAAATGTCAAAAACAAATGAGCAAATAAAACTAAGGAAAGGGCAAGTTACATCCTTTCTCTAGAGGATCATGTTAAAAAAACTGATAGTCCTTTTTTAATGTACTACATGTCCAGTGGCCAATTAGTTTGGATTTCAAGAGAAAATTTCCAAAATTCTCAATTTCCTCTGACCTATAAAATTCTGTTCTCATTGAGTTTTAAATTTTGCCACATTTGACTACATTTCAGACATCCAGGTCAACTACCTCAGTTGAATTTAAGTAACCTTGGGAGGGAAAACTGCACAACATATTTCTTCTTGGCAAATGTGCTCTATCTCTAAATATGTTCTTATGCAATTCATTGTTGTCTCTTCCCTGTTTTGTCATTGTCAATTGACTTTGTTTCTGCATCAAGGGTTTAAGCCTCTCCAATGACCATTCCTGAACACAAAACAGGAGAAAGCAGGGCACTGATGATCTGGCTGACTATGATAGTGAGGCGGTGGCAACCTGGCAACTTGCTCCACAGTTTCTCCACATTAATTCACATCTGGAGCCTAGTAGTTGGTCAGAAGGAAAGAAATTCAGATACGCATTTTGACAGGGTGCCTTCAGAAAGGAGAGGGCATATTTAATGAGTGTTCTTCATGAGATTTGCTGCTCCAGAAGCATCCACACAATGATGCTTGTGCTGTTCCATGTATATACACCGAGCTTAAGTTTTTGGCCTCTTAAAAAATACATAGATTTATTTGGTTTTACAGAGCCTCATAGATCAAAGAGGACATAGTGCCCACTCAAGTTTTTTCATCTCCAGATTCCTGCTTCAAGTTCAGCTAAAGTTAATAACAGAAACCCGTGCACTGAAGACTGAGAGAAATCTAAGGGATACCATGATACTGCCCAAAGCTCATATGTCACAAGCACAAGTGGAAACTAACACCCATTATCTACCTTGAAACACCGAAGAGTCTAAGTTTCTCAAAGATGCCTTTTTCAGTGGAGCAAAAAGGTAAAGATGAGCAGCTATGTTAAAATGAGTAGCATGCACTAAACCTAGATCTCTTCACCTTCTTCATTTCCCTGGCAACTACAGTCGGATTCTATTTGCAAAGGATATTCTCCAAGTTTCAAATATCCTCAATTCAAAAGATGGGAAGCTGAGTAAGTTCATGGTAAATATTGTAAACAGGATTATTTCTTCTACTGATAAGACTTTCTTCACTGTAAAAAAGAAAATATCCAGGAAATAATATTTCTGAACTTCAGTACCATGTTCAAATAGTCATCAGAAATTTCCCCACCTGGATATCGCACAGCTAACTCAAAGGTCAGCATATCCAAGAGTGAACTGAATATCTCCTACAATGGTTTTTATCATAATTTATGGCATCACTGTCTATCCCACCACTTCACAGTAGCTTGAGCAACACAGATAAATGTATTATCACATCACATCTTCAGAGGTAGAGAGGTTCAAGTCTGACTGAATCAGCAAAATAAAACCGTCAAGGATTCATATGTTTTCAATTCTCTGCTTTGTCCTGCTTTGTGATGGTACAGGAGATAAAAGCTGTATGTGCACAATTCTTTGCTCCAGGCATCAAAATATTACAGAAAAATAAGCAAAATCAGATCTGAGTATCTCCTAATTTATTGTTTTGTGTATAAGAAAAAAAAAACTTTCCCATAAGTCTGCAGAAAATTTCTTCTCAAAAACTGTTGTTCAGCCCAGACAACTGTTCTTGGTTTTGCATCCTTCTGGGGGCTGTGACTTCTTAACTGGATTTTTGGATTCTTGGAAAGGTATAATAGTCTATAAAGACAGTGTTTCCCTGGAATACAAGTGCTGGGTTTTCCTACCTTACCATGTTGCCGATATCGCTCCCCCATAATGTGTTTTATATATTTGTGTCTCATTCATATTTGCATTCTAAATTCTTATTTCTACACCAAAAATATAAT
Organism: Uropsilus gracilis; assembly: GCA_004024945.1. Taxonomy (NCBI): domain Eukaryota; kingdom Metazoa; phylum Chordata; class Mammalia; order Eulipotyphla; family Talpidae; genus Uropsilus; species Uropsilus gracilis. The sequence goes on from PVHY01004164.1 coordinate 24,274, forward strand.
AAGAGGTTAATAATTGCTTGTTGAATAAATGATCTAAATTCAATTTTCATAAACATTTGTCTCCTGCATTCAGCATTTTATATTGTGTAGGCAGTAAAAAGGAAAATATAGCTTCTGCTATGAAATGGCATATAATAGTGCAATTAGATATAAATACCTTGATAGTCAGATGAAACACAGATATATAATTGAAGTAATACAAATTAATAAAGTACTCTGAAGTGACTGTGAAAAAAATATTACAGTTTGGGGGCTTGTGGGAATACAGGAATGGGCAAGATCGGTTGCTCGCTGGAATTGACATCTATAAAAAGCTTCTTATTGCTTGACAAGTGAATGTTGCAGGAAAGAAAATTCTAGAAAAAAACTCTTGACTATGTGAGGTCTAGAGACCTTTGAACATTAGTTCAAAGTAGTAATATTGGGGTCTTGGGGATATATCTTCAGATGATTGGTATTGGGGTGTTAGGGACAGACTGGGTAAAGGAAAAGAATGAGATATATAGAAAGATAAATTCAGAAAACCAGTTAGCAATTCTAAATATTTCTCAAGAAAGTCGGTGATCTAGACTGGTTTTCTATCTGAGCCTTATAAAGTTTGCTTCTAAACTCAAATCTGTCCAAGCACTACAGAGAAATAGCACATTAAGAGGATATGATCAAAACCTTAAAAATGTTCCCTGGAATTTGGACTAGGACTTTACTGGGAAGAGTAAGGGTAGAAACATAGGACTGGTGGCAGAATGAATGACTACGTTTTGAAAATGCCTAAGTCATCGTTAGAATTTGAAGTAGACATGGACAATGAGAAAAGATTTGGAGCAAGTTCTGACTATCAAAAATCAGAACCACATATTTGCAGTTTCATCTTTGTGCTTTCTTTTCCTGTGTTCCTAGCATTTATATTTAAATATTTTTATTTTTATATTCATCAATGGGTGGCACTCTATGGATGCTTTGTGATACAACATTGGACGATGTAATCGATGTAATCAAAGACCTTTCAAGTCTCTTGTTCTGTAGAACAAGGTTATTTCCTGAATTCAGTGGGAGTCATATTCACTACCACCAAAAGGGTAGAGACCAACTAGTCCTTGCAAAATCCTGCATGAATTTCTATATAAATAAAAATGCAATTTCAAAGAACATTTTTCTTTACATTTGTTAAAACAGGTACTTGTAGTCACAAGCATATTACTCACAGCTATTTTATAGTGGGAGGTAAAATCAAAAGAGAAAAACAGTGTTATTTACTCTCTTTGATGCATGGAGAAAATTGCTTTCTTTAGAGTCTAAGAAGGAAACTCTCCAGTTTTTGAGAAAGAAAAAAAAACATTCAATGAACACGCACACATGAGCACACACACACATACACACACACACACGCGCGCACACACAAAGAATGCAGGAGTTGCATTTTAATTCACCCACAAGTTTTACTGCAAAATATTCTGGGTCAAATTTGCCAATGTGGATACCTGAGTGATTTCTGCTAGATAAAATCAAGTCAACCTGTCATTTTGCATCATAAACAGACCATCAGGACTTACAATTTAACATCTGCATGCATAGTAAGCAGCCAGGCCAGTACAAACAGTTGCTGTGATGGGGACAAATGAGTTTGAATCCATTCTCATTTTTCATACATTATTCAGATGGCTTCATTTGTAAATGGGGGTCTTTAGCTATGAAAAAAAAGAAAGAAAATAGCTTGAGTCCAGGTATTTTATGTTGAAATGTTCCTCAAAATGAAGCAGATTAATTAATAAAATGTAACATAATGAAATCTGGACACAGGGAACACCTGGCACACAATTTTGGCAGATAATTAGATAATTGAATACCTATGGCAGCCAGTTAATTGTCATAATCAGTGCATAATTTATTTGAGACATAATCTTATTCACGCCTTTCTTATGTACAAATGGTCATGTTGCCAGATGTGCATGAAGCATAATTTCAGTCTGCTTTCACAAGGGATTTGACTTTTATTAGTCTAACTGGAAAAGGTATTACCTTTAAACTGGTAGTTTTCAGAAAACAGTGATTTGGGGACAGTTTTTGGAGGGAGGCATTTATAAGAGAATCATGTTTAGCTTACTAAGTAGAGTCGGTGATAAAATGGATGAATGAGTGCACTCAGTGTATTTTGAAATCTACTTATTAATAAGCACTTGAGGGTTCTCAAAGGGTAATTTCAGAGCTCACACATAGTAACAGATTGAAAAAGCATTACACAAAATAGGAAGATTCAAATATATATTCATACACGTACACATTCTTTTATCGTCTTGTCATAAGATTTTAACATCTGTGAATATCAGGCATAGGCCACCTTCTTGTACTTCTCTGTGTTGCTCTCTTGGGAATCTGATTTTGAGGTAAACAATATCCTTCAGCTCTGGCATTGAGCTATTGTGTAAGAAGTTGGCATAACTTTCTGGATTTGCAAGAAAATTTGTGTAAGTCATAAAGAATTTTTTGTTGACTTGGACCAATAAAACTTGGGATTCTTTGTTATTGCAGCACCATATAGCATATCCTATTTTGTGCATGACTTATTTTATTCCTCAGAAATTCTGTTCACATTTATGTATTCCCTATGATATACTTCTCCATGGGAATGACCTAAACTCTTGAAACTTTTATACACTCATCATATGTTCACTAAAGCATCAACATAACTGAATCAAAAATAACAAATGACCAATCTTGTCATTAACCAAGAAATATGCTCAATTCTAAATTGTAAACATAGCTTTTAGCTATGTTACAGCCCCACAAAACTACTGTTTGCTTTATAAATAAAAAGGGGGAAATGATATTAGGAAAAGCAACTTCCATCTCTGCCAGACCTTCCAACCAAATTGACAATGGGAAAGACTAAAGTTTAGGCTTACGCAAATGCTGAAACCAGGATTTTAATCCAGGTTTCAAACAGCTCTAATGCAGCACTACTAGTTTTCAAATTAGTATGCCTGTCACAAGAAGATTTAAAGAGTTCAACAGTTTATCAAAGATTAAGGTCTATTTCTATTTCTTTCTTTTTTATTTGACTGCATATGTGTATATTTTTAATATCATTGTATACCCTGAGGTTCTCCCACCACCTTGTCATCTGCGAACCATCATCTTAATCACTTTTGCCCATCCCTCCCCTGATATTAGCCCCGTCCCTTGCCCTATGCTTTAGTTCTGCTGAGTCTTTTGGTTTAATATTTTACATGTCCTTCTGTGTGTTTGCTTTCCCTGTGTCCCGCATATAGGTGAGATCATACAGTATTTCTCTCTTTCTTGCTGGCTTATTTCCACTAGCATGATTCCTTCTAGGTCCATCTATGTTATCACAAATGCATCAAATTGTCTTTTTTTAATGCAAGATAATATTCCACTGTATACATATACCACAACTTTCTGATTCATTGGTCTGTTTGGGGCATTTGGGTTGTTTCCATATCCTGGCTATTGTACATAGTGCTGCAATAAACAGGCAAGTACAGGTGTCCTTTTGAATTGATGTTTTGGTATCCTTTGGGCAGATTCCCAGATGTGGAATTATTTGGCCAATTTCTGTTTCAGAGTGTGGGAGCTCTTAGCAGCAGCTAGCAAGCACAGAGTTGTCAGATGGCAATGCCTTCCCCACCCTACTTTGTATTTACTGCAAATCACTACCTTGTACCAGCAGAACATCAACAAAAATGATGTGTAGTACTTACACATGGGGGGAGTTAGGGAATGTATGTACCTTCTCTTTCCTTGCTCTCTATGTATTAAATGTCAGTGAAAGAAGTAGCTTAAAAATTGTATCTTCAAAATGATCATTTTGATCTGGTTGGTATCTGCATGGCAGGTAATGGAAATACCACCAAACCGTTCCCAAGACCCTTGAGAAATGTCTAGATACTAAGGGGGAAAAGTATATGTGAGGCTTAGTAACTGAATTTTCAGTTTTTATATTATAGAGGTAAGTAGATTATCAGATAATAAGAAAAAAAAGTTAATGATGTCTGTGGAAGTCAGTCATCAACAAGGGAAGAGGGATTCTTTCAGAAGAGATTTTCTTGGTTTTCAACATATGTATGATTTATTACTCCTTTTATGGTTGAGGGAGGAAACGTCTTACTGAAAGGCAGGGGTCAGAATAATGTGAAAAGGTAAGAATGCAGAATCAGTTAAAGGAGGTTAACATTTTCAGTAAATGAATATTGAACAAATTATGAAAGTAAAGATTAACTAGTAGAGTTTTGAGGGGAACTGCATGCAAGATTATTCCCCAAAGCCCACCTAAAAGCTGGAAATATTTTAAATTTTATTTAACTTGGAGTAAAAATGTGCAGAGGTTCCAACTGCTCTCAGATTATACTGTTCAAGTGCTTGAGCAATTGAATGTCACAAGTTCAAATTGAAATATGCTGTCAGCCTAAAAACACAATATAACATTCTCATTAAATTTTCTAGTTTGATTACAAATTCAAATTACATTATGAGCACATTGGATTAAATAGAAAAAAATTAATTCACCTTTTTTTACTTTTATGTGTGGCTACTAGAAAATTTAAATTATATAGGGAGTTAATATTACATTCCAGTTAAACAATGCCATGCTAAGAGATATGCAATGTTTTATATGTTCCTCCAAATTCAGGGTTTGGGGAAAGATATATGATAACAAATGCTTATCCAAAACCCAGCTTTGTTATAAAGAGTATGAAAGAAATTGAAACAGTGAGACAATGATGTAATAGAACTTTGCACGTGTTTTTTATGAAATGATATACACATGAAAAATAAGGATTTTCTTCAACTTTCTTCAACTTTCAGCAATGACCCATGAAGAAAAGCAATACAATAGAGACAATCATCACAAAACTTTGAGATATTGTCACCAACGTCTTGTGAGTCTGATATTTTAATTCATTATGCCTCAGTTTCTGAACACTTAAAACAAGTTTGATTATATTTTCTTTCTTTACATAATTATGACAAATGTAAAAACATGCATTAAAGCACTTCAGAAAAGTATATAAGTGCTCTCTCACTGTAAGAAAAGAAATAGCTACAAATTAAGGGATTTAAAAGAAATCCAGAGAAAATATAGCTTTTTTTAAAATAATGTTTGAGCATACAGGGTGGCACATTTGAGTGATTTAAAGGACATATAAGAAGTCTCTTTTCATTCTAAACCATTAACAATTCAATTAGACCATCATCTTACAACAATAATATAATCACTGCTTCAATCATGAATCAACTTTTAAAAAAAGTGACAACTTACACTTTTTAGCTTTAATTTTGTTCTTTTTTCCTTCACACTTATTTTATATAACTAAACAGTGTAACACACAGCAAATATCAGAAGCCAGATTTTTTCCATTTGATATGAGCCTAATATATTGCATTTATAAAACATAGTGCCATATTCCATGAAAAATGTATATACATGGGAATTTTAGTTCAACAGTCTCAGATTAAATTCATCTATGACACTGATTTGGGCAATTTATTCAAACATTTAAGCCTCATTTTTTGCATTTATAGTCTAGTAAATAGCATATTATTTTGCACAGTTTATAATTTTGTAAGTATGGTATTGTAATATGTATATCTATCTGTATATAACTTGTTTTCTTTCCATAAAAAAATAAATATAATTTAATAGGAATTTAAAGTTGTTTTTGAGGTTCAATGTGACATTTTAGGTAAAGTGTTTTGCATGGTAAATTACCAAGATCTTCTGAATTTAGTGTATATGTTATGCAAGAATGTTCTTAATAACCACAATGGGGAGTTCCTTAACCTGTTGAAGATCTGCAGTCATCAGAAATGAATTTTTGAAGTATAACCTAATATCATACTTAACAAAAGCAATGGATCTTGAGTCAACCTGCTAGGTTTGGTTCATGAAAAAATTAATGTCCCTTCTCTCAGTCTTTCACCTTATTAAATAACCATAACTTCATGATCTCACAAATACAATGTCATAGCTTTGGACTTCTATGAAGTATACTAAAAGTATTTTCACAAAATACTTTGTGTTTAATGACTATAAGCCTTACCACAACTGCAAAGAAAAAAGATTGCCATCTCTTCATTTTTTTAAATTAATCATTCAATTTCTCTTTGTTCCCATTGAGGTTTGTCTCTCCATGATGTTTAATTATTCCAGAATCCCAAGGGCTTGTCCAGTCCCAAGGTAATCTAATTTTCTCCTGATGTCAAGAGTAGAAGGTTCTAGAGACTTCTAGAAGCATGTTCCTTGTTGGAACATGATCCTGTACAGTCTTTCAGCAATCTGTCCTCACATGATACCAGGTCCTCTAACTACAAGTGTTGGTATACCTACCAAACCTAGTGTCATTCATGGGTTCCAAATTATAACTGTCTAAGCTCACACCTACATGTGCAGATAGTATACCCAAAAACATTTTTTTTGCTCAGTATTTAATGCAACTGACAGAAATTAAACCTATACTTGCCCTTGCTTAAGCTCAGATAACCTTCACCGTAAGGTGATATTATTCTAGGAATCTTATTATTTTTATTTTTATTAAATAATTTATTTATATATAAATTTCACATCTTTGTAATGCCTGGGGTTCACCCACCACCTTCCCTCCTGATCATTCCCATGCCCTCTCCCCACCTAGTTGTGTACTTCAGTTTGGTTGTTAGCTTGGTTTGACTTTTCCTCCTGGCTTTTTGATTATTTTTCCTACGTACCATATATTAGTGAAACCATTTTGTTTTTGTCTTTTTCTTTCTGACATGTTTCTGCTAATATGACTTCTAAGTACATTCATATTATTGTAAAATCATTAAATTTGTCATTTTTAATTGATGGATAATATTCCATTGTGTATATATATATATATATATATACCACATCTTTTTCATCCAGTCATCTGTCTTGGGACATTTAGGTTGTTTCCATGTCCTTGCAACTATAAATAGTGCTGCCGTAAACATTTGAGCACAGGTGACCCTTCTGTACATGCATTGAGGTCTCCTTTGGGTAGATTCCCAGAAGAGCAATTGCTGGATCAAATGGTAGTTCCATTTTCATTAGTTTGAGGGTTCTCCACACAGCTTTCCATAGTGTCTGAACCAGTTTACATTCCCACCAGCAGTGTAAGAGTGTTCCTTTCTCTCCACATCTACGGCAACACTTGTTGTTGCTATTTTTTTTTGATGTGGGACATTCTTACTGGTCTAAGGTGGTATCTCATTGTGGTTTTGACTTGCATTTCCCTGATTGCTAGTGATGTTGAGCATTTTTTCATGTATCTGTTGGTCATTTGTATTTCTTCTTTGGAGAAGTGTCTTTTTAGTTCTCTCCATTTTTAACTGTTTTTTTTTCTTTTTTTCTGTTAAGTTGTATGAATAATTTGTGCATCTTTGTTATCAGACCCTTATCACTTGTATGGAGGGAAATTTTTTTTCCCACTCAGTTGGGTTTCTTTTTGTTTTCTGTTGTCTCTTTTGCTATACAGAAGCTTTTTAGTTTGATATAGATAGAACAAAAATTACTGAAATTCAAATGGAATAATAAAAGACCTCCAATATCAAAAAGCCTTCTAACCAGAAAAAAAGAGAATGGAGTTATTACAATTCCAGACTTCAAATTATACTACAAAACCATAGTAATTAAAACAGCTTGGTACTGGTACAAAAGCAGACAATCAGACCAATGGAACAGAATTGAGTACGCTAAAATAAAACTACACATATACAGTCACCTAATCTTTGACAAAGGAGTGAAAAACTTACATTGGAACAAGGACAGCATCTTCAATAAACAGTGCTGGAAAAACTGGGCCAAGACATGCAAAAAAAAGGAATCAGTAAACCTCCTTAACACCTTGTACAAAAATCAAATCAAAATGGATAAAAGACTTGGATGTAAGACCAGAAAACATAATATACATAGAGGAAAACTTGGGCACAGCCCTCCATGAGTTACAATTCGGAAATCCATTTTTGGACACATCTATAGCCAGTAAAAAAAAAAATGAAGGAAAACATAAACAGCTGAAACTACATCAAACTAGGAATCTTATTAAGTGTGTCAGCTACAATCTTGGTTGGAATTCTATCCTCACTACAGTAAATCTCTCAGAAACCAAAAAACTGTCTTGATCACTCTTGAGAATATATTTGGATTATATATTTCTTCGATTATACATTTCTAAAAAACAGAGACTAGTATTTAGGTTAATTTCCTATTTTTAATAATTGATGAATACATCATTTACGAAGTGTCTGATTAGTCAAGTAGTTGAATAAAATTGTTATTTTAGATAACTGAGAAAAAAGAGAAGTGTTCATTTTATTCCATGTAGACCCAGGAGTTGTTAGCAAATTTCTACTTCTCCCCAGGGATGGCAAGAGATGTGGTCTTGCTCATGTCATAAAACGATCTGTTCCAAACCACTCTCCAGACATGAGACTATTTCAAAATGCACCTAACAGGAAACTCTCTACAGAAATTCTGATATTTTAAAGACTTCCATTAAAAGGAGTACTGTATTAAAAATTCTGACCTTGGTAAGAATTATCTATAATATACCCTTTAGAAATATCATGCCTAATCTGAGAAACTTAAGAGCTATCAAGATATTCTTCATGCATAGTTCTTTTAACACACACCTCACTCCATTTTGCTTTTAAATTTACTTATCCAAACAAAATGAGTTTAATGTTATCTACATACCCAGGGATATAAAGATAAATCTGATTTGTCCATTAGAAATTCACATTCAATAGACATTTCAACAAATGACTAGTAAACCATACAATATGGGCTTTAATGGAAGCATGGATGGAGAGCTAAGGAAATACAGACAGTGACTGACTGTCCATGAGACAGTATCTAGAAACGACAGGATTTGAGCTGCCTCTCAGCTGGGTGTGTGCCTGGTTAGACCTCACCAGCTGCTCCATAATCAGTCAGAATTTGATTTATTTGATCCTGTGTGGACCACCAATGTCCCCTTCCCCCTACTCATCTCCCCTCTGGAAGTTTCGGGCTTTAAAGAAGACATAGCTTTCTTCAAAATAGACTGTTCTTCAAATAATGATAGATTTATCCATGTGTCTCTATATTAGAATTTATAGATATGCTCTAAAGACCCAGTTTGAATGAATCCTCAGGCATGGATGAGACAGAGGAAAATTAATTCAGACATTAAATAAATGCCATTCAGACAGAGGAAAATAATTTTTTTTCTTGAAAATATACAGAAAGGTATTAAGGGAGGTAGAATGTGAGGAACAGAGGGAATAATTCCATTGGACTTTCTAATTGTTCACTGTAGGAGGAAAAGGAGTGAGTTGAGGTGGTAGGAGGGAATTGTAAGATTAATACAGCAAAATAGGTCAAAGGTCTATCTGTATAGATAATAAGTGTGGGGAAAAGGGGAATTTATTCAAGGGAGAGAGACTATGAATATTTTTTTAAAAAAAACTAGCCATTTAAGTAATATGGAAATATAAAAGATGAATTAAAATGGGAAGAAATGGTGACAGATTATTTAGAAGATAGTATGGGATGAGGAAAGGGGAAACAGTGTTATTGATTAGATACTAGCTAGCATTTAGCACAAAAGGCAACTGGATTTGAAATTCTTTGCATGGGGCACATAGGATTTGGAATGTGATTCAGTGGCATGGAAGAAAAAGGGGAGAGTATACCTTGGGCAAGTTGGTAGACAGTAACCTCATAATTCAGGATAGTGAATAAAAGGTGAATAGTGGATTGTGATGGATAATAATGACTTTTCAAGACATTCAATGACTTCTTGAGGACAAGAGTGAGATTCTGATGATATACAGTAGAAAACTGAAAATGAGTCTGGAACTTTGTGCAAAAATTAAAATTAGAAATCTAAACATAAGGGTATAGTGTGGAAGCATAGTGTAAATATAGCAACTAGAACCATGGCTGTCTAAGAGAAAATACATTTAAATAGGAAGGAGAATTAGAAGGAGATGACATGTATTTCATTTGTTATATTTTTGTGATTTCAGATATTGATATATATAAGATACGTAGGTAAATAAAGATGATATAGAGATATATCATATACATATATCTGAAATTGCAAAACAAAAACAAAAATGTTAACAGAACTAAGATATAATGCATACATATCAAATACATGAGTATGTGTGTCTACCTCTATTTACCTACCTGTTTATAAGTTGATCCTTTCTGGTCTGTAAATGCATTACATTAAGAGTAAAAGATAATGGAGAAATATTTAACTATCTTATATGGTAATTAAAAACAATCCTTTCCATTGGAAAAAATGAAGAGGAGGAGGAGGAAAAGGAAGAGGAAAAGGAGGAAGAGGAGATGAATAGAAGACCCAGGACAAAACCTAGAAAACAATATTTTACTAGTGGTAGAAAAAGAAATCCAAAGAAACCTGAATATGGTGTGTGTGTGTGTGTGTGTGTGTGTGTGTGTGTGTGTAAACCTCCTTTTCTATAATTCTTCATTCATTGATTAAATAATCTTATTTATTATATGTTCACCACAGCCGTTGGATAGTAGCAGGAATAAAATTTTATTCCTAGCACAAAGAAAACATGTTTTGTGACTCTACAGAATTCACATAAGAAGGAACATATCTCTGTGAAAATAGTAAGCTCAAGTTCATGTACTCTTAAGTTAAATAGAAAATGAAAAGGTTCAAATAAAAATATAAAAACAGTAGACAAGAAATAAAATGCTTCATAAGAGATAAGTAGAAGAGGAAGAAAGAACGAAGGAGGGTTGACACAAAAGAATATAGAAAAGGAGGAAACACCAGTAGAAGCTGGTCTCCAGAATATGCAAAGATTAACAGTATCTCATATAATATGAAAATAAAAACAATGAAATTTGTAAACAGAGACTGTTGGTACATTTAGAAATAGTATCTAAAATAAAGAGGAGTCTAAAATGAAAATTATATTGAGTTAAAAAGAAGAGAGGAACAGGACAATAAGTACTTCTTTCTATAAATTCCTGAGTTGATATTAAAAAGCATAAATCCTATTGTGACTGGGAAATCTAGTAGGGCAGCAATACTAACATTTTGATGCCTGGATGACATTTAAATGAATGGTAATAATTGGGATAGTTGGGAAAAATTGAAATTCCATCCACAAGGGGATACTGAACTTTTGATGTGGCCAGCAATATTGAGAAACTAAGTTTCTTTTTTTCTTTAATGTGAACTTATTTACCTTTTAAAACTTAAGAATTGTAAAATATTTTTGTTTTATACAACTTTGTTATTTTGGTAGATTTACATTTCACTTTAACTGTTGGATTGTGTAAGATAATATTGGTATATTATAGTGCACATGTTGAGAACATTCATCATTTCTAGTATTATACATAAAGCTATCATCAACCCAGCTGGTGTCTGTGGAAGGATTCAGTTTGAGTATTTTTCTATACATGGATATAACCTTGTAATTGGTTTGTGGCTATTTTATAGAGACAACAGGAATTAAAGCTGTACCTATGTAAATTGCAAATGGCAATTAAATTGAAATATATATATAGAAATACATATAATTTAATTGTAGTATAATTAGATTTTTCTAGTTAAAAAATAAATATACCAATTAAAATGTGCTATAGCAGAGAAAAATAAAAAAAATTTGCTTTGTCTGCAAAAATAATTTTAGGGATAATAAAGAGAACAATTTGTCACAATAAATTTGTCACATAAATTTAATAAGAAATTTTATCTACCAGCTGTCATACTAGAAGAATTTAATCATCTTAAGTAAATATTAAATGACAAATATTAAATGTCATAAAATATAGATAATTTCAAACAGGATCTAAATTTATTACATTGGTTAACTAAAAAGTAGTATTCTTTCGTGCACTCCATTTAGGTCAAGAGATAGTAAAATGAATTATTTCAGTCACAAAAGTCACTCAGTGTGATGAAGATGATATTTTAATTTTTAAAAGTTGAAAGATTTTTAAGCCACAAAATGACTGTTCTTTAGTGTATCTTTTCCATAGTAGCAGTTGTTAGTTGATCAAAATTTGAAATGAAGATTTTTTTTTTGGTCTTTCCACTGTTGTTTTCAATGAGTCATGCAATATCTAAAACATACCAACCAACGAAACCTTTGGGCATGTTTAGACTCAGTGAACGTTCAAATTTATAAGGCAACACTGTCAATTTGCAGTCTACGATATCAACCTTAGGGCATACTTAATTTTGAATCTTTTATATCTTTTTATAGCTTTATATCTTTCTAAGTAAGATTTCAACAAGACATGGAAAAAAAAACTTTTTTAAGTACCACCATAAACAGTGCTTCATATAAGGTTGAAAACCCAGATTTATTATAATTTTGAAATGTGAAATTGGTATGATTGTTTCACTCCACTTTATGGTACAGGCTGAAAATAGTTGAGCTTAGGTTTTTGAAGTAGACAATGAAAACTGCCAAGTACACAAATCATAGCCTGTTACTGGAACTTTTGAAAGAAATAGAAGAGGCTATATTTAATGATCTTAAATTCTTTGCCAATGTTCACTGGCTGAGCCATAAAAGAATTCTAAAAGATTTACTGCAGTATTAATTTCAAATTCAAAAAAATTTTTGATACAAAAGAAGTGCAAGACCATGTTTTTCAAGAATGTTTCTCCCTTGCTTTTCATATAATGCAATCAACATTTTATGTCAGGAGATGTATAGTCTCTTCCCTGGATAACATTTCAAAATAGAGAGAGAGCTCGGAGTGCTGTCTGATTGAGAAGTCACAGGAGATCAGCCCCATCAGTAATACCTGAATTTATCAACATAGAGATTATTAGTAATTTTGCCATCATTTCTATAACTCTTAAGTGGATCAGACTATAGCTGTTTGAGTAGTGAGTGGAAGGTGATGAAAATGGAGACTAGAGAAAAGGCATTTTTAGAGTTTTAGAACAGCTTTAGATTAACAGGAAAACTACAAATATTGTACAGAAAATTCCATCATGTTAGAGAATACTGCTCTAGATATGTCACTCTATAAATAGGAGAGATGATGGGTAGCTAAAACTAAAGAAGTAGGGGTGAAACTTGTTGAATAATTTTCAGAGAAGGTAATATGAGGACTCATTAGCAGCACATTGGACATGTGTTAAAGATTTTATTTACATGTGAAATAAAGTGAACAGTTTAAGGATGAGTCCAAAAAATAGGCATACGTGTACATCAAGATGGGTGACATGGTTGTGCAAATGGAAGGCAAAACTGAGTTAGAAGGATATCACTATTAGAAAGACGTATGGTTCCTTTCACTGGTTTTTTCTATCCATTAGTTTGGTTAAAGTGGGAGAAATCTAATGACTAAATGAACATCAGAATAATCCTGAAGGCAGAAAGAGGAAGAGATAATTTTGAGAGGTGACATCTTAGAGAGTTTGTAATTAATGTTCTTTAAGTGTTAGACAAAATTTATTTAGCCTTCTAAATAAATGGAACTTTAATGTCCCTTTCCCATTCCAAAGAAAATGACAATTTGATGAATTTATGATAACATGGATGTACCTAGAAGAAATCATCTTAGTAGAAACAAGTCAGAAAGAAAAAGACAGAAACCAAATGGTTTCACTATTAGTGACATACGAAAAACAAAAGACAAGGAGGAAAAGTCAAAACAAACCAAGCTAAAGTACACAACTGGGGTTGGGGAAGGAATGAGTGGGAGTGGTCAGGGAGGGGAGGTGGTAGGTGAATCCTGGGGAATACAAAGATGTGAGATATATATACATATATATATATATAAATTTTTTATAAAGGACATCAGCCCCAAATCTGAAATTATTCCAACTAGTTTATGATAGTAAGTTTATGTACCAGACTGTTCATATAATTTCACTGCATCTTTTATTTTCAATGGATATAACTTGACTGACAAACTGCAGTGGTTCTCATCATTCATAGTGACAGAACTTGAAACTGAGGGACTTTATGTCTTTCTCTGATGACTTCAGGTCATTCTACTATATCACATTAGGAGGCAACAAAAGTGAAATGCAGTCTTTATTGTCAATCTGACAATATTTAGCTCTATCCAATGATGAAAAATTTATCATTCAGTAGTAGTTGAGATTACAAATTAGTGAATTGAATTGACATATTAAAGTTGCAGTTTTAACCAATAGGATGCTTTAAAAATTTTCCTCAGAGATTTAAAATTCAAAAGTGAAGATTTAAAGAGCAAAGGACTTGATGCAAGGAGTGATAATGAATAATAGGAGATATCAAAAAAGACTAAAGAAGTTTAAGAAAGCAACTTAGAGCTGAGATTTCCAAAAATGGTTATCAAAACAAATAAGGAACATCCTTATTTTCTGCTTCACTGGTTGTCTTTGATTCGTACCCTTTTCCACAGGACTTGCCTCTAGTCCCACTCACAGCATACCTGTACTGATGAATGCTGGTGAGGTGTGACTTGGGTCATTTCTAGTCCCTCACTTTCAAGTAATCTGGGAACCAAATATTGGCTGAAATTGCTAGAAAATTGATAGGTTTAACTTCACCCCCTTTGAAGAAAAATAAAAGATGTGAGTTCTTCATGCCCTCCCAGTTGGAAAGAGTAACTGGAATACCCAGAAGTGAGGAATGGTATTTGAGATTGACAAATGCTTATGTTAGATGGCACGGTTTTTGTTTTTCATTAATATTGTAAGATAAATTCAGAGGCTAGCACGTAGACACCAGAAAAGGCTTGCGCCAAAGACTTGTTTGAAAAACCCAGACATGAGTGGTGCACAGAATTCTAACAAGTCTGCTGTATGTGAGTCCACTTTAGGAAAAATCATTTTATTCGGGAGGGGAAAAAAAATCTCAGGACACAAGTAACATGGAAATAGTACTTATTGTTATTCACGCAATTCCAAATATTCCAAGACCACCGGAACATGGGGGACATTTTCTCAGGTTGTATTCAAGTTCTTACTCATTTTGTTGTTCCAACACTAACCTTGGGTTGAGCAGGGCACTGTGGGGGCCGCAGAGAGACCCCCAAGTAGTATGTAAAGGATGTAGATAACATGCTAAATGGATTCTTCCACTTAGCAGAACTCTGTCCAATGAACACATTTATAATGAACACACTCATGGGTCCTAAATCTGAGAAGACTACAATAATGGAAAGAAAGAAAATGTTAAATAAATTTAATTTTTTTTTAAATCTGAGATGAAACACTGTATAGATGTTGCTTTCTTCATGACTTTGCTACAAGCAAGCGAAATTGCAAAGGGATTATCATTTGCTGATGGCAACACAAGGATAGAGTAGTTGAAATTGGCTTCTTTTTCCCTAAAATGGGAATGATGTATTTTCTACCTGCTCAAAATAATGTCCCCAGGGGCGGGGCATAGGTGATCATGTCTATGAAATTTAAAGCATTATGCAAACATAAAGTTGTTACATGCAGAGATCTGGATGGTTTCAAATGGGAAATGCCCATACTAAGAAAAGCATAAAAATCTATCATCCAGCCAGCTTTGTCTGCTCAGTTTCTCCTACTTCATGTTGCTCTAACCTGGATAGAGTGACTCCTTTGAAGGTTAAACCTTCATCTAAGAGGCAGCCCACAGCTGATGAATAGTTCATGTGGAACACAAAGGCCTAAACCCCCAGCCCAAGTGTGTAGGGAAACTCCAAACAGCTACCCCAGTCATTTCCATGGGATTGGCTAAAATTCTTACTCTAATTGCATTGCAGCCTAAGCCTTCCTTCTGCTGAATCCTGTCTCCTTCACTGTTTTAGGAGTACTGTTCCTTAAAGCATTTCCTAATAAACTACCACCACACACGAGCCTCTACCTCAGAGGACACTTCCTTGGCAAAAACATGCATGCATTTTAGACACACATAGGTGGAGGTGCATTTTAGTGAGTGGATGAAGCCAGTTGTTATCCCCCCACCAGTGACTACTTCCTACATGGGAGTTCTGCATTCAAGGCTACGAGCAAATAAGCAAGTGGGCATGCAGTCTCTTCTAAGTGTGCTATAGAGAAGGTGGCTTCCTCTAGAATGTCCCCCTCTCATGTCTAAGGTCACCAGGTCTGCAAAGTACAAGAAGCCTGAACCCCCTGGCTGACCACCAGCTCAGAGTACATCCAGAGACCCATAGTACATCATGCCCAGTGGCAGCCAGGTGAGTCAGGTTTTGCCATGCCTTCTTCTTCTAATTATTGCATTAGCAGAGAAGAAACTAAAGATTTGTAGAAGTAAGCAAATTACATAAGGGTCTCCCCCTTTTATGAAGTAGTAGATGTGAAGCATGACTCTAAAATTCTTGCAGGGTATTCCAGCAAACAGTTATGAAAGATCCTGGTGCGTGGGGGCAGTGGCAAGGCAGGGGTATGAATGTGTTGCCTCATGGTACAATCTGAATGACATCAGAGACCTGTTGGGTGAGATGAACTGACTTGGAGAGAAAAGAGGTTGTAGAGATGGCAGGTTTACATAGAACCATTCAAAAAGATAAATTGATATTTAAAAACTAAAATAAAAATGTGCCACGCTCACCGCTCTCACACTGCAGCAAATTCCTAATAAAGCACCACACAGAAGAAACAAAAAAAATCTTTCAGGAATAAAGTAAAGATGGCCCCGTGCCTTACTGAAGTGGCAAAAGGACTTGAAATAGCTAAGCGAGTGGTGTCTCCAGAACTGCTTCCCTTCAAGCTGAAGCGGTGGAGAGAAATGACTTTCTAGCTGGTACCAACTGTTCTCACTATGCCTCTGCCACAGCATCCACTCACATATCTTCAGGGAGCTGCGATGCATCGATATGCAGCCAAAAGCCCAGTGCAAGGTCAGCTCTGATAATGAATTGTTCTGCATAACGATGTCACCTGTCCAGGCCCCCACTGACAGGACATTCTATCGCTGCTGTGTTCTTTGCCTTGCAAACATCATGTCAGGCTCTGCCAGGTGTGGCGAGCTATTTCCTGAGCCCTGAACCCTGATTAATCATGTCCCAGCCTGTTAGGTCTGGATCATGAGCAGAGGGGAGAGATGAGTTGCTGATTACAGGTCACAAGTTAAATGCCCAGTCTTCAGCTGCTCTGGTCCCAAGGTTCCAGACCTTTCAGTGTTCCAAGGAAATCCATATTTTCTATAGTCCATGGATTGGATGCCACATGCTGACCAAGCAAAACACATCTGCATGGAATACCCAAGCGACAAGCTTCTTGTCCTCGTAATGCACGTGGCACTCTATCATTTATCAAGTGCTTTGTATTTTTTAAATACACACAAAATACAAATACATAAATGTAACTTTCAAAACATCTTTTAAAAAAGAAACATTGTTTGGATCCCTACTATCATTTTCCTACCCCACCCCTCATCCTTTTCCCTTCTGGTGAGCTTAGTTCTGTTGTCAAAGTCCAATTTTATATTTTATTCTATCTGGTCTATTCATCTGCCTTCTTAGAGTCCATATGTAAGTGAAATCATCAAAGATTTGTGTTTCTCTTTCTGACTTATTTCACTTTCCATAAACCTCTTGAATCCTTTCCATTTTTGCTGCCATGGCAAACTTTCATCTGTACTTGTAGCTGAAAAGTCTTTCAATGGGATACTGTGATTTCGCAATTGTCCCAATCGGGTAGATTGACCATTGGCTCTAGCAGTTAAAGAAGAATATCAGCGCCCTCAGTGGGGTTTGCAGGCTTCAATGCCCTCTCAGGGAAGCAGGTACACAGGCACACCAGGCAGGTAGCCTGGGCCAACTCTATGACAAGCAGGCAGGGTCAGCAGTCGGGGCATGGGGGCTACATAGGGTAGCCCCCAGGAATCTTTACACTCTTTCTCTGGGCTCTCTCTTGCATTCTCTTTGATCTGGTATTCTCCTCCCTTCCCCCTTTTAGCCACTTCCTCCTAGGTCCGGCTCAGGTGTGTCCACTTACACATGTGCTCGCCCATTGGCCAGGTGTGTACAGTCATGAGGCGCGTGTATTGCCAAGAGCACAGGTATAAACCCTGATGATTTTCTGCCCAACTTTATGTCTACCACATCTTCTTTCTCTGATCATATATCAATGGGCACTTAGGTCTTTTTTGTAACTTAGCTATTGTGAATAACGCTACAATAAACATTGGGTTGGATGTAATTCCGAGCTAATTATTTCATATTCCCAGATGCTGGATTGCTGGATCACACAGTAGTTCTATTTTCAGTTTATTGAGGAAGTTTTACAAAGTTTCCAAAACTGTTGCACCAGTTTACATTCTCACTAACCGTGTAAAATATTTCCTTTTTCTCCACACCCTTGTCAACACTTGTTACTAGTCGTCTTCTTGATCTAAACCATTCTTACAAGGGTGAGATGATATTTCATTATAATTTTGACATATATTCCCCAATAATAAGTGATAATGAGCACTTTTCCATGTAACTAATGACCATCACAGAATCCTTTTCATATGGTTCACTGCCAAAAGGTGTCACAGATGTGTGGCAAACTTTTGGGCCTTGGTAGCTCCTCTTTGGGCTAACCCTATTGGAATGGGCATTTTTCCAGGAAGTGATGGTAATTTAGGGTGTTTTATTAGAGAAAATATCCTCTCTTCTCCTCTCTAGAAACACTAATTATTTTAAAGTTAATATTAAAAGTTTGCTCCTTTTGCCTTTATGCAGCAAATGACAGCACCCTCTGCAAGTTTGGGGGGTCCCTGGGTACCTCTCAGTTGCCCACATAACAGAAATTACATCTGCTCCAGAAGGTCTAGTGACCCACTGAAGACAGGTAATAAAGAGCTAGAATTAGAGACAGTTGTAACTAAAACCTTCCTCCTACAATTTCATTTTCTCACCTTAATTAATTATTTTTAAAAATTTCCAACATTTTATGCTTAGGCTTGCTCAATAAATATCTACCTACTCTTCCAAAGTGCTCAGTTTCAGAGGCTCAGGATAGAGGGCAAAATTTGCCATCTTTCTCCTACTCTGAAGACATCCCACTTTATGTCTTATTGTGTATTCCAAAAAAAAGGGGGGGGTGGGCACAGGGAAAAAGCAGGTCTTCAATAAATTGTAATTTATACCTAAAAGACAAGTCTGAGCTTACCCTGTCTTAAGTCAGACAGACTAAAACTTGAAAAACCAAGTGGAACATACACACCCACAGGAACTTTAAAACAGTTATAAAACAAAAATTTAGTTCCAGGTTCCTTCTCCTCAGAAATAAACAGTTTCCAGGAACATGGGGGTCAGCATTTTTGTTAGACTAGCTCTACATTCTACCAGTGGGCACAGAAAGAACATGTGGATTTACTTTAGCAGTTTTTTTTTTTTGGCCTGAAAATTATTGCTTCCTTCACTTTGAGAATCTGCTGAGTCCTCAGGAATGGCAGCTAAAAAAATCAATGCCAGGTGAGTCTAGTGGAAACATTTCCAAAGATTCTGATGTTGTTACCACCCCACCCCACCCCCAACCATGGGAGGAAGGCTAGGAGACATATCACTGTTTATCAACATAGAAATGAAACATCATGTTATTTACTCTCCACCAAGAAAACAGCAAGAGACACACAAGTTGACACTTCACCCCATTAGGAGTGATTTTTATCATTGAGAAAATCATCTCACACTATGTAAGTCCCAAATGATTCACCTAGCACAGTTAATTGTTATGAATTCCTGGCTTAATAGAGGGAAAAATACAGTGTAGAGTTTCCCTGTTTTGGCAAGAACCATAATTCATCTACTCACTCACTAAGTATATCTGCTGTGTAATTAATATGCAAAAAGCATCATGCCACATTATGGGCTTCAAATATGAACAATAACAAAATGTAAAGATAATAGTAATATGAATAATTGCAACTTATATTTATTCAGTTCTGATTAGTTCACACTATTTTTCCTCATTATCACCCCAAAAGCCTTACAATGTGACTATAATTACCTTGTTTTACAAATACAGAACCTTTGACTTAGAAATGGTTACTCGCCTAAAGCCTCAGTGATAGAAAACAATGGATTTAATTTCCAAATCCAAGTCAGTGGACTCTAGAAAACACAGACTTCATCACTTTACTCTCTTACCTGGAGGCTGACCAGAGATTTGATGTCTTGGAGCTGATACAAAATACCACATTTTGTTAAGGAATAAGCTTTGATTAAGCACAGTTGTATTGAGCTGAAAACACTGTCAATGGTGATCTTGTATTAACTCAATTTTTAAACAATTCTCTTATTCATAAAATGAGTCATAACTGCTTGCTTGCCAAGAATATTGATGGGATTTCTGAATTGATGGGTTACAGAAAAGATGAATTAAAGTTTTTTAAAAATATTGTATTTGCCTTAGACTTAGAGACTAACACATCACTATTATTTAAATTACTATACTTATTATAGAATCAATATATTTACTATCACATGAAGACAGGTTTATTTCAAATACAAAATTTCCTGAAATTATGTTTTTTAAAAGATAAATGGAATAATTTCATTAAAAGAAGTACAACATGTGAAAACATCTGGTGAGAGAAACCAGTCACCCAAGCCCACCCTGGTTGATTCCATTCATGAAGTTTCATAGAAAAAAATCTATTGAGACACTCGAAGCACTCACCTCATGCTGAAGTGTCAGGTTGGACATTGAGGAGATAGCTAGACAGCATAGCATTTCTTACTGTGTGATACAAATATTTTAAAATTCACAGCCAGCGATGTTTGCACCTAATTGAGAATGTGCTGAAAACCACAGAATTGCATGCTTTAAATAGGTTAGTACATGTGGAAATATTTCAATAAAGATAGTTTTAAAGAAAAGGAAAAGAAAATATGGTCCACCCTCTTCCACTCCACTAGTCTTATGCTTCAAGAGACTCCCAAGTCAATTCCACACATCTTTAAGGTTAATAATAATACCTCTCACAACAATATCTTGACAGTTTATATGAATGATAAATTAGAAGTCAGTACTAAAAACTTATAAGGCAGAACAGGGTGAAAACTGGTTTCACTTATTCACTGTAACCCCAAGATTATTGATGGGATATTGAAGCCAAAGAAACTATTAATACAAGATCATGTGAAGGCATTAGCTTTCCTTTTGATGTGGAAATGATTAGAATTTGAGGACACATGAAGCATCTTCTTTATCTACTCTCCTTTCTGGTCCGTAGAATAGAAAAACAGACTGGACTCAGTTCTAACTGGGAAAGAATCCTCTTTAGAAGGATTAGGTCAATTTAACTCTTTCAAAGGCCAAAAGAACAGCATTTTCCTCCTTCCCTCTGTTTGCCATTTTCTTGGAATTATCTTCCTTGCCATTGAATTGGCTTTATTTTCTGTTATCTCCCATCAAATATTTCTGGGTTATGTCAGTCTCTTTCAGGTGCCTATTTCAATGTTTTCATATCTAAGACAGCTAGGCCAGTCTTTATAATGAGTAACCCAACTCATCCCCACTGCAGTTAAGTTGTTCTTTTTGCTCTTTCCCCCAGAAGGAAAAAAATGCTTCTTACCTGCATTTCAGGGATCTTTATTTTTCATATTTCAAGTTAGAATGAAAGCAACAAAATGGAATCTTGCTAATAGATCTTACAACATTCAGTTGAAAACACTGAATGTTTTAATGTATTAAGAAATAGAACTGCCATATACCTGATGTCAGGTATTATTATGAACTTAACTTTAATTAACCATGGGGTTTGAGGAGGGTGACTTCATGCCAAATCCAGGTTTTATCTCCATATATTTACTATTTGAGAGAGGAAAGGTAATAATGAGAAACTTACACTTTCACTAGTGTTCAAGGCTACCCAAGCCTGGATCAATGAAAACATGAGGTGGCTGCTACTCTTCTCTAAAGAGGTGACTTTGGAAAGAGAAGAGCCACTTTCAGGGAACTACTGAATTCACAGGATACTGCTTGAATCCATTCTTTCTGGCTGGAGGAAGGGTTAACACACTCAGGCATCTGGTTCCCATAAAACTTCATATGCTCCTACATCCTACTCAAACAACTCTGTTCATTGCCCACATTCTGTTACATGTATTCAAGCTTCTTTCCATTTTGGGGGAGAGATGCTAGCAAAATGGTAGTAAAATAATTTCCAGAGCCCATTTCCTCCTAGAAACATCAATTTGAATAATTGTGCATAAAAAGAATGTTGCAAGAGCTAAGGGGTCCAGATCTGCATTCACAGCACATGAAATGAGGAGGTAAGAAAGTCAGTTCACATAACTCACTTTACCTCTACACAAAGTCAAAGCAGCCAGCATGATGAAAGATATTCTCCATGTGAGAGAAGGACAATGAAGTGAGTGCTCAATTTCACCACTAAACATCATGGATGCCCCAACACCAGGCCAGTTCCAGTGGCTCCATGGACCAGGTGATCTCTGGGAAACCAGGTTTCTAGTGGGTTCCCATCAACACAGATCCCCAGTCCATCCACTCCAGCATCTAGAAGATCATGGTCCCAAGTAGCTCCCAGAATCCCTGATAGATTTCATCAAAACTATGTCTTCTCTCAAAAGCATAATATGACTTATTTGGTCTTTAACTCCCTATCTAACCTGTCATGTAGCTCTGTAAATACCCTTTATAAATATTCTATAAAAATCTGCCAACAAATCCTGCTTTTTGTTGTTTTAAATCCTGCTATTTAATGTTTTTATTTTGTGCTTTATAAAACGTGTTGTAAGCTGTCAACAAAAATATGTTAATAATTACTGATAATATGTGTTTAATCACATTCTCAATAAAAAGTAAACTAATCACACATGGATGCAGTGAAAAAAGAAAATATTTTATGTATAATTGCTTTATATAGCCTCCCCCATTTCCCATCTCTTGCCACGGAGATAATCACTGTTACTGGTTTGATATCTACCCTTTTAACTTTCTTTTATATACATTTGAATACATAAAGCCTTATTATACTTTACTTTGTTTTCATAAAAGTATCATTTCTATTATTTGCTGACATTTTCTCCCAGACAATAATCTTAGAAACTCTGTCTTTTAAATTGAAAGCATCATATTTTATTTACCTGGTCTCCTATTGAAAAATATTTGAGTGATGTCTAAATATGAATTAATAGGTGCAATGATTTAAATGCCATTTTGGAAAAATACAATTATCTCTATAAAATTTCTTAGAAATGAGTTGCTATGGAAAGGATACCTGCTTCTTTGTCATTGCTTTCCCTTTTTAAAAAAAACCTGTTCTCAGTCTTACATTTTGCCTTGCATGAATGTTAGAATCAAGTTCCCAGTTCCATGAAGAAACTAATATGATAATTCTATGACAGAAAATAATTTATTGAAAAAAAATGGGTAAAAGAATGGCATCAAAGGATATAGGGGAAGTATATTACATGAAAATGCAAATCATAAAACTTAAAGTAAGATTCCTTTGGGAGAAAAATCTATTTACCTAGACAATCCCAAATATAGATATACTAGAACATTACTAGTAATCATATCTGGTTGATAGCAATAACGATTTTTATTTTCATATATTCATTACATGACTTATACATTTTGCACAATGATTATGACGATTGGTAGAATATACAAAGTTTCCCTTCTCAAAACATAAAATGCAAGTCTGTTAACATGCACATTTCTTGGAAAAGCATTATATCTGAAAAGCTCTTCAACTGAAGCAAAGAAATTAATTTAAGTACGGTGTCTATTTAGCTTCTAGAAAGAAGAGTAAGATGTGGGTTGTCTAATTTTATCATCCAATTTTCATGTAAATAAAATCCTTTCCTCATTGCCTGAAGATATTATGTTGGTGGCAGTAAACAAGATGAAGTGGGAAGTCAATACAAAAATTGTATTCCAACAAAAAACCCTAATTCTATACTCCACATAAATGTGTTGGCTGATCTCACTTTAAATTTATGATCAAAAACCTCAAGTGGGCCCAAGGGCTGCCCAGCAATCCGCCTCCATGTCTCTGCTCAATTCACTCTTTCTTTGGAGCTGTTGCTTCTCATTTCACTGAAAAAAATTCAATCAGTTCATAGTTGCCACATTTTCATCCTTCTTCCAAATTTGACAACTTGCCTCTATCTGTCTTCATATTATCCACCTTCCTTTCTGGTGGGAAGAATAAATATGTTCTAATCCTGAAGTCATTCCATCCACTTATACTCAGGAGTCTACACATAGCTTTTACTCCAACAATTATGTCTTTTTTTTATATTCATTTCCGTAACAGACTACTATGAAGACATAAAGCATGAACAGCATCTAAGTAGGGAAGTCATTAGTTACATTGAGATTTCATTCCAGGCATACATATTTTGAGTGTTCGTGATGAAAATACAAATCCGAACCAACACTTGTCCTCTTAGAAATCAATGAATTAACAAGTGTACAATGAGGCAATTATCTCATTTTCCTATTCTCTTGGATCTTGTTTATTAATAAGAAATCAGGTTCTTCTATCTTTTCTTAGAATGAGAAGTCATTCCTTACAGTATTACCAACCCAAAGAATTTTTAAAACCAAAAGTACTTCTAATCCATTGGTTCTACACATTTTCACTGCCTGTCAACCCCATTAATTCTTTTCCCTTTTCCTGACAAGGCCTTCTTTATAACAATAGCATCAACACTCAAACACAATATACTACCTTCCAGTCTTAAAAATAAATGATTTCTTTACCTGACTTACATCCATATTTGCCATTATTTCTCTGATCCTTTTTTAAGGAAAATTCAAAAAATACCTATTTTTCATTATCTTTCCTTCAATTAGCCTTTGAATAGTCTGTGGAAAGCTTTCTTTTCTACACATGCACTAAAAACATTTTTGTCAAGCTACAAAGGAACTTAATGAAGTTCACAATACCAAACTCTATTATTATCAATTCTCTTCTAATTCAGTTTCTCAATATCACTTGACATGGGTAACATGCCCTTTATTAAAATACTCATCTGGCTTTTCCATCTTCTATCTTTACTGTAAGAATATTTCTCGACTTCCCAGCTTCCAAATGGTACAGTATTCCAGGGATCGATCTAGACAATTATTTATTTCCTAGATATGATCTTGACAGTTTTGTGGCTTTAGCTTTCATCTACAAATTACTTTCAAAATGTGTTTAGTTCCAATTACTCTGAACTGCAAACTCATAAATCCTACTACAGTCTACTGAATAATTTCACATAAATGCCTAAAATATAACTTGTCCAAAACTGAAATACTATAGCCACCCCCAATTTTTCATCATTGTGTTCCCACCCAAGTTCAGTTCATTATATCATCAGCCACTTACATACTTTAGTCAAAAAGCTTGAGATCTTTTTGACCACCCCCCCCTTTTTTTTTGTTATCTGATCCATCAGATAGTGGACTTTATCTCCAAACTTAATCCTCCATTTCCACAGCAATCACTTCGTAACACTTCACCTTAGCTACTCAATTGTCTGAATTCTCTCTTCTCTCACTGCCCTCCACAGCTTATTTGCACAGCACCACTGGGGTGATAATGTAGAATGTAAATTAGAGCAAGTTTCTTCTCAGCCTCAGAGCACCCAATGCTATCTCCTTTCACTTAGAATAAAGTTGAAGTCTCTATAATAGTCTATGAGCCTCCTCAACGATCTACCCAACATAACTTTTGATTCACTCCTCTTTATTTTCCATGTCCCATCTCAACTGGCCTATACTTGCTATCCCAAAAACATGTATGGTGAGGCTTTAGGTTACTACATTTCTCTGGCATCGCCTCATATCTTTTTTGAGGCCTCTTTTCAAATCACTTTCCGAAAAAGGCCTTTCCTGATAATATTATATATTATAATATATATTATACATAATATATTATATAAAATAGCTAACACCCTAAGCCCTTTCCATTCTCTCTTCTTAAGTTTACAGTATGAATCTCCATTGTATTCTTAATAGTGATGCGATGTATCTACTTATATTCTTATTTCCTTATTTTTTACTCTATTTGTACATTCATTTATTTTCCATATTCCCTCAGACTTTGAGGTCCTATGAGAAGGACTTTAAGTTACTGCTGCGTTCTTATCATCTAGATTAGTGCCTGGCAGGGATTGTGCATTCAAAAAGCATTTGTTGGATAAGTGAAGGAAATAAATCATTTTTCCTGTGCCACCTACTTTCTTAATTACCAGTACTTGAACACTCACTAGCCCCATTGCTGGGCTTGTCTTTCCGCTTAGACATTTTAATGTCTTGCATGTTTTAATGAAGAATCAGAAAGTGATGATAAGAGGTTGATGATCACAAGGACAGTTTTTATATAGAGCACTTCATAAGGATAGAAAATAAATATTAAAGTATAAAAAAGTAATGGCTTCCCAGGAGCCTACTCTGCTCAGTGTTTTTGGCTGGCTCTAGAAAGCCTGCAGTCTTTTCAAAGGAATGTCTTTCCCCAAGGCTCCTGTTCCTTGGCAAGGTGTGGTTATAATTTTGTTTGAACGAAATCCCAGGACTTGGGATGCCGGCATCTCTCCCCAGCTCTACTAATTACTAATCGTGTGATTTTAGCCATGTTGGCATCACTCCCTCTGGGCTTCAGATTTTTCACCTGTAACACCATGGCAATTATACCAGCATTGCTTCTCAGGGATGCTATGAGGAACAGTTAATAATAATAATCATTAAAGAAGTATTTCAATCTGCACCGGTATTAATAAAGTAATACTGTGTGAAGAATTCTATTAACTCTATAAGATGCAGAATATATAACTCTGTAAGAAGCAGAATGGAGACCAATGAATAGATCAGGCAGCCTTCTGCCTAAAGGGATGCTTCTGCTAGTGAAATACCTGTTAGAAAATACAAGAAGAATGCAACAGCATTATGGGGGGAAAATTAATTGCTCTCTATGTAGCCACTATTTCCTGTTATCTTCTTTTTGCCTAAAAATTTACCTGCTCAGCTGTGAAATGATATAGGAAAGAGGCTATTGTAGCATCATCTCAGAGTTTCAGAGCCTTGAAGGGCCCCAGCAGTTCTCTGCCTTTAGCTCAATACATACACTCGAGAGATAAAGTAATTGACAACCAGAGAGATTTGAGAGTTTTCCAAGTTCAGCAGGCTAGGGCTGTAATCTCCTAATCCCCAATTCATTGTACTGGCTGATATACTAGGTTTCTCTTTATTGTCCCAAAGAATAGCCTGGTGACTAGATTCGATTGCAAGCAGCATGGATGACCAATTCTCTTTCAATGAGAAGCCAAGTAATTTAAGGCTATTAATTTACAGGTAGTTTTGGCCCCAAGGATGAATTTTGATAGAAAATATGAATAGAAATTAACAATTTTGAACCCCTCATCTTACTATCAAAAATTTTACTAGTTTCTTTGTAGCTTTTAACTCAGTTCATTCTCATGGTAACCATACAGGAGAGGCAATGATTCTTTAATAAAGCATAATGTTTTTGTACTTATTTAATCACTATGAATCTGGAAGTTTATATAATTTACCTAAAATGATACATTTATCAAGCAATGGAGTTAAGATTTGAATCCAGGTATCTATACTTCCTAAAATTTTCTTTCTTTCTTTTTTTAAAAAAAAATACAACAAGCATGGTAACCTGCATTATCTAGAGCAGAAGCCAGCAAATTTTTCCTTTACAGAGCCCAATAGTAAAAATGTGAGATTTTCTGGTCATATGGTGGCATCTATTCATTCTGCCATTTAGCATGATTAGCAATACATAAGAAATGGGGGTGGCTGTGTTCCAATAACAGTTTCTTTTTAAAAACAGGTGGCTTGTCTCTGCTATAGTTTATCATTTCCTACTCCAGGGTTCACCTTTGAATGATTTGAATCTGACTCTATAGGCATGATCTTACAATTAGCACTGTTACTTTTAGATAATTGAAAGCCATTCAAAATAATTCATGTCTATAGATACAGAAATTCTGTTTGTCAGAGCTCAGTGGATTCTCCTCTCCCTGGAGGAACTCAGTTTTGCCTTCCATTTGCATAACCATGTCACCCATCTTGATGTACACATGTCTATTTTTTTGACTCATCCTTAAACTGTTCACTTTATTTCACAAGTAAATTAAATAAAATCTTTAACACATGTCCAATGTGTTGCTAGTCTGAGTCATCATATTACCTTCTCTGAAAATTATTCTTCAACAAGTGAGTAACAAGAAGCATCAGCAGACACTCTTTAATATAGCCTATTTTGCAAATATGTGGGTTTAGCCTTTTTTCTTCTTAGCTTAAGGAGAAATAAGAAGACAAATATTTCTGAACCTCTGCAGAGACTCAGAGAGATTCTCTGTGCCTGACACTCTATTGGCTGCAAGGTACCTTTATTTTCTTTTCTTTTATGCAACATGAAGGTTGTTTCTTATCAATCATGCCATCACATGTCATAGCAAGAGAACATCAACACTGTGCATTGGTTTTTATGATACAAAGCTGATAGAAAGTGGCCAGTATGATAAAGTAGTCTCTTCCAGAGACTTGACAAAGATAGTTTCCATTTTATCCTTCGCTGGATCTCTGAAGGTAAAGCACACTGATTCTTGAAATAAACATATTTCTTCACATTCACTATTCTACCACTCCTTCTCTATACTCCCACCAGAAATGGATTCTTTAGTAATGAATTCATCAGGATTGGTTACTAAGTTTTAGAAGTTTAAGGTTGGTCAGCCCCTGAAGGCTTATTTCTTTTATGACTCTAGCTAAAATCATAGTAATAACATAACAATAATAGCTAATATCTAATTATTTACTTGTCCTGAGTAATTTTAAAAATAGTTTAATACATAATATTTTATAATGTCCAGAATGTAATGGCTACAATGTTGACATAATGATTAATAATGCCTTCTTCCATATCAAAACCAAGTCAATCTGTATGGTAAATAATATGATTATCCCATTCATGTGTAGTAACTGATTTGATCTTTACAATATTTTTCTAAATGATGTTATATACACAAAATTAAGTTGCCTTAATGCATGGAGCTACTGAGCAGAGAAGTTGTGATTTAAACTTTAAAAGTCTGACATTGTTATTTTTCCATTGTCAAGTCCATCACATAATACAGCCAAATGGTTGTCCACTGGCAGTGAAGCTATCACCTGTGATAGGAATCAGTTCTTTTTCTAATTAGGCTAAAATTGATTTCCCTGAACCAAAAACTTAGAATCAAATTGCAAAAAGGCCTTTTTATAATTTCACTTCAAGTAGTTTGATTGTATTTGAACCTAAACACAAGAAGAAGGATAAAACTGTACTTTGTTTTTCTTTTTATGATGTTAAAGTCACAGACATTGATTGTGAATTATTCACCATAAAAAGAGTTACTTTAACCTGAAAACAGCTACTAGCTTTTCACTCCTTTACAATAATTTATATTCTTAAACTTGATTTTACTCTTAGCACCAAAGTTTACAAAATTCCCTCATTAGTGGTGTGAATGATGCAGTAAGAGTTGCTGAGCTTTTTGTCTTCTTTAATGCTCAGGCATTTAGTAGAGAAATGGGTAGACAGGAATTATCCCCCAAGCTTGATCAGCAAGTGGAAGTTCTGATCATTATTATAAAATTGGAAGCCCAAAAAGTGGGTATTTCTTTTTTTCTGAAGTTTAGCAGACCTGTCAGTTTCATCTTACTGAATATTACATTCTGAAGATACATTCTGAAGATTTTTAGCTTAGTTAACTATAGAAAAACCTGAAACCAAGAGAAGAAATACAATTGAGCACATATGGGGAAAGGTAAACTCCATTGTCCAAAATGGGAATTTGGAGGCGGGTATCTGAAATAACTGTAGCTTTTTCTGAAGAAGCTACAGGAAATACATGTGATGACAGTCAAATTTTCACTTTCAAAAATATTTCCCAGGTGCAGTTTGCTTTCTTCCTGAGGTTTGTGATCAGATGATTTGGTTCTAAAGTAGCTGAGACAACTTAAGTATATTTATTTTTAAGAGCATTACATTAATTCATTGCTATGTATGGGGGATTTGATTGCCACCTTTAGAACCCTCTAAAAAATAACTTCTGAGTCCAGTGTAACACGGAAGCTTTTAAACTTCACATTTCATTTGCCTGCAGCCATATTTGACCTTTCTCCTCAAGCTTGCCATTTAAATTTCCACTTTATTTCCCTCATAGCCTTGGAAACAGATCAACAATTACTTTTAAATAGGACTCTTTCTAGTTTAAATATCAGTGTCTCTTATTTGGTTATGGAAACATTTCACCTTTAATTAAGTTTGTTTCAAAAAGCCATGTTTTCAATTAAAGAGAAAATGTGCTGTGATGATTGAAAATAATTCACCACTGGAGAGAGTGGTGTGTTTCATTGTTTCGTAGCCATTTTGTAGGACCTACAACAATAACTTACTCTTATCTTAGATGAGCTGTCAGGTCAACTGGGCTACCAGAACACCATGGATTGAGAGGTTTATAAATAGGTGGCTTTCCATATAGGTTTGAATATCATTTCTCATGGTTCTGAAAGTCCCCAGTCAAGGTGCTAGAAGGTTCTGAGTCTGATGAGGACCAGTTTACAGCTTCACAGATTGCTATCTTCTCGCAGTGTCCATAGATGAAAACATCACCAAATGCATTCATGAGAATCCTTTCTCCAAACACCATCATGCTGGGAATTAGAATTTCAACATATGGATTTTGGTGGGATACGTATTCAGTCTACAGGAGTTATTTGCTTCTAGACATTCCAAAACTCAGTGTCAGTGTTGGCATAACTCCAAGGATCACTGTTCTCAGCTTATTCCATATAATTTAGGAGGTAGAATTTATGTTTCCCCTTGGATTCAATAACTCCATGTGAAAATGTTGATGACCTTGGCTATGATCAAAATTGCCAGGACCATCCAAAAGGAAGAACCTGTGGTACAATTATTAAAGAGCTTAATAGCAAGGACATGTGCATCTCAAGTTAGAGAACAATGATTAAGTTTGTGGCTTGAGATCACTGGAATTCTAATTTTCAACTTTTTTTTAACCCTAAGGTTGAGACATTTTGGCAAAGAAGTATGTTCATACATCAAAATTGAATTAAAGTTTTACTGTTAACGTTTCAAGCTGCTTCTGAAATTTATGTAAAAGCACACCAGCAATTTTAACTATCCAATCAATGATGGCACTGTACTCTCCATTTTCCAAAAGTTAGGTCTTCCTTTGTTGCCCAACCCACTTGGTCCAATAGAACAGAGGCCAGGTTTAAATAAACTATGTCTTCCTGGTTATTGCCAAATAAGTCAATCCTTGCTTTTAAATTCTTGGAACCCCTCTGATTATGGAC
Source organism: Uropsilus gracilis (assembly GCA_004024945.1). NCBI lineage: Eukaryota > Metazoa > Chordata > Mammalia > Eulipotyphla > Talpidae > Uropsilus > Uropsilus gracilis. The sequence continues at coordinate 55,566 of PVHY01004164.1, forward strand.
TTAAAATGACTTGTCCTTTATACCCTGATGATGTGTGCTATCTATTACAAACACTTGGCCAACACCTATCCTAACACCTGTAGTTTGGATGAGATGGCTGCTCCAAAGCAGGTGTCTACCAGAACAGTCAATAAGCAACATTGCAATTAGGAACGTCAAGAGTATATTTAAAAACTACTGCATGTCCAGTGCCAATTAAATACATTGATCTCAGTAAGCAAAAGCCCGTAAAAACTGGATCTCACCATGTCTAACTAAATAAATGTGACAGAACTTGGGCATGAAATGGATATCTATTTTAGCCTATGAGTGTGCTCACAACTAGTCCAGGATTAGTAAGTGTTGAAAGAAATATTACTAAGGACCCAAACTCCAGATGGTTCCAGGGACAGGGTTTGTTCTATTACAGTAAACACAATGAAAAGCTGATGAGCTCTAGGAATGACAAAAATAAGTAATAAATGAGAAGCTAAGACTGAGGTCTCATGAGAAGACACTGAGAAGCTCTGAACAAATGTGGCATATAAAAAGAAAAGAATTGTCCTGGAGGAAGAGATAAAAATAGCTCACATGGGTGCCCAGGGAGGAGGAAGGAATAGGTTGTTCCCATGCATGTTATTTATGCGTTCCACTATCTCAAACACCAGCTTGTATTTTACCATTAATTTTTTAACTTATAATTAAGGAACATTTCAAGCATATACAAATCTAGACTGAATGCAAGTTGTATGCTGAATACTATCAGTTATGAAGTCATGGCCATTTTTTCACATTTTTCACGTTCATTCACTTTCCATATCACCTATATTTTTCATCAAATATCATTTCAACTGTAAATATTGTCATAGCTCTACCATATGAAAGCTTTTTTTTTAACATAGCTACATTATCAGAATAGGATCTGAAAATTTAAAAATAGCTTCTTAGTGTCATCAAATACACTGATAGTTCAAAGAGGATGGTAAATGTATGATTCTTTCCCCTGATTTAACAGTGTCAAAAATAATCAGTTGATTTTCATTTTCTTTTGGTGACTAGTCTTTTTAGAATGATTTTCAAATGACTAACCACACTTGAAGTTGTCAATTTCTTATAGCTATAGCTTTAATTGGTTTACAAATAATCTCTATTTTGGCTATAAAATTCTTCAAACTTATCTTTTATTCTGACCCATTTCTGGTGAAAAAGTTCTTGCTATGTGCTATGTAAAGGTTTTGAAAACCAAGCACTTATTTTGACAGACCTGAGTTCAGCAACTTTTCAAATGCCCTGGCTCCTTGTGATATGACCACAATAAAGGATGTAAAGATATGTATTAGTTAGTAATAATTTGTCATTTACAAATCAAGAAGTGTTTTTATGATATAATAAGTAGTGAAATTAGAGATTCTTAACTTCAAAACCAATAACAGAAGATGTTTACATAATTTGTTCTATCTTACATTTTCATCTATTCTCTTCAATTCTGAATAATTCCAGTATAACAGACACTGGAGATGCTAGCATGAAAATATAATATAATTACTTGTTAATTTCATCCATAGTACACATAATAAAACTAAATTTTAATACTGACAACTATGACTAAAAAGATTACAAAAAATTGTTTGAATTATTTGGTCATTTTTTTTGTGCTCATTGTAACACATTAGTGAGTTATTAGTTTAATGTGTTACAAATGACTTAGCAAAATCCCTTTCTATGCCTCCACTTTAGTTCAATTCATACTTTAAATTTTTAGGTAATTTGAAAATATTTGCTATTTAATATTTAGTAGTATTTAATAATTAATACTATTTAATAGTATTTCATATTATTTCACTCTTACATAAAATATTTACATATTTTGAGTCAGATCTATGAAATAAGTCACATCTAAGAAGCATAAACTCATCCTTGTTCTTTTCCTCCCTTAGAAACTAAATACTAAATTTATCCTTCCATCATTTTTTGGTAAGAGGAAATACCTATAGAATATTACCCTTTATACAGAGAAAATCATAGCATATTTGAAGGTAACTATGTTCACCACTATACCACCATACTTCCAGCATAGCATATTTGAATAAATAGCTTGTTTAGGGAGATTGGATTTTTATTACTATGCTTATTAATAAAATTTTATGAAATCCTATTGCTTTATTAAGAAGATAACAAAATAAATCAATAAACTTTCTTTCTCTACCCCAATCTCTATATAGGATATAATTTATAAGAATAGTCCTTTACTTTGGATAATAATTGACATGTTCTCCTCTAATTTTTAAATAATAGATCTTTTATCCACATACCTGGGACATCCAATAATTGTTTATTTATACCTCTAAATGCAATGTTTTTATACACTCATAGTATTTCTGTTCATAACTTTCAAATTATTTTTAGTAATCAAAAATTTATTCTGCAGTGGAGTACTTGGAAGAGTTGCAGAAGGATATGTTTCTGGGATTTAGCACTTTGTTATGTGTTAATTTTGCTTTTATTTTGAAAATCATCTTATTTAAGATATATAGTTGATTCACCTATTCTTTCCTTGAATATATTCCCTATAGTCAAAACTGTCATCTTACATAAAAATGGCCACTAAAAAGTCTGATAAACATGACTTTTTTCCTTTTAAGAGAGTTGCTTCTTTTTTGGATGCCTAAATGTATTTTTATGGTTTGCTGTTGAATTTTATTAAAGCCTGACTGATTCCAGTGACTCCAATTTCTTTAATTTGTTAATATATGAGATCTTTGGCTTTTCTTCTTTGGAAATAATAATACAAACTCCAGATCTTCTTTGCATATGTCCTATAATTGTCATTTTCTTTCAAACCTGTTATTTGCCTTTTTGAAAATGTTTAATATTCTTCCTCTTTCAATGTTCTTGAGGAATCTCCTGTTGCTTTAATTTCTTTTTATGCTTTTGTTCTAAATTAAATTCTGAATTTTTTTCTAATTAGTTCTTCATTGTTTCTATAATTTAATTTCCAATGTTTTCCTAATTATAATTTGTGTTGTTCCTTCATCTCTTATTAGTCCATTTTAGCCCATGCTGAAATAGTGAGTTATAATATCATCTGTCTGACAAGCTATTTTTTTGTTTGTTTGTAGATTTGTTATGTGATCCCTTCCTCATCACCTTATTCTTTGTGATACTTGATTGTGGGATTCAGATAGCATTTTCAATACCTAATTTTCATATAATCCAAATTTTCATGAATGTTATAAAGATTCTATCAGAGAGTTTCTAAATTGCATATTGTATAGAAACATCTTCTGGTAAAAAATATGGTTTTGTGGGATCAATCTCCCCCAAAATGTCAGATAAGTTTATGTCAACATACCCTAGGTAGAACTCATCCAATGTGACTTGATTCCATTGATACCTATGAAACTTGGGAACCCTGTTATTGTTCAAGAATGCAGTTTAAGAGCAGAAAGGGCCCTACATGCTAAGAAAAACTTTCCCTTCTTTCAGTCCTTTGACTTTTCCCCCTAAACAAAGAAGTAATCACTGCTCCCCCCAGTTTATGGTCTAGAAGAATGTAGTCCAGGGACATGGCCCATGTGGAGGTTTATCTGTGAACATGTTCTCCCTCTCTGAGAAACTCATCTTTTTTACTCTGAGTAAAAGATGAAGTCACCTTCTCCTTGTCATGTGATGTCTCCCAATTCTCCTGCCTTAATCCCCCTGTCTTTACACACACATGCTCTGCTTCATTTTCCTTTAGAATTTACAACTATGTAAATGCTCCATATGTATGTTATTAAATTAAGTTTCCTTTGCTAACACACCTGATGAATTTGATTTCTTGTCCATTCTGAAAGGAACATAGATGAGTGATAAATTTTCCATTGTTTCCTGATTGCCTCATACTGCAGAGATCTCTAGGCAGTTCCTTTCTTTGCTTCTAGTTACTTTCTCTTTCCTTTATTCTGTCTCATCCAATATAGATTCATATTTCAATATTCTCATTGTATGGTTAGTATGAGAAGGTAGTTTTGGCTTGTTTTTAGATTTCATAGGGAGGACGTTGACTGCTTCTACTTCTTTGGCTTACAAGGAAACCCTTTCAATGTGTAATAGCCTTTTAGCTTAGTGTATTAGATTCTAATCGTCCTGTGAGTTTTACAGTATCCGTTGACTGGATTGTATTAATCTTAGGTTTCCAGACACTGTATTCATTCTTCCCATTTTGCCATTGCATGGATATTGGCAGTACTTGTCTATTCCTTATTACTTTGTCTCCAGATGAAGCTTTCACCAAATTTTGTTCTGCTAGTTTTTAGGTAGGCTTCTTTCTCACTTTTGTGAGGTTTTTAGTATATCAGTATCATCTATACAACAATTGTAGTTTGTACACTTTCAAAATAGACTGGGGAACTCCTAAACTTAAAAATCATATTTCAAACACACTCATATTAGCTGTCTTTCAAACATCAATCTCACATTAGTTTCTTTAGATCATAACTCATAACTCAGAATTCATTAAAAATATGCTTCATAGATCAAAACTTTATTTTGTCAATTAAGGTTGGTTTTTAAATATAATTAAAGGAAAATAATCATTAGATAATCAAATTAGAGAATAGTTATATAATTTGATTTTATTGATTTTAGTTAAATTATATTTAAATTAATAATAGCTATTTTGTTCTAATAGGTTTTTAAAATTTATTAGATTTTTTCTAGATAGAAAATTAAATCTTAATGAGCCTTCAAAATAACTGAGACAAAAAACATTTTGTGTGAAACTGAATTTTCAAATGAATTTGTTATTCCAATAAAATTGTATTGAATATTTGTAACCTTCAATTTCATATCCTATGACAACATCTCATGGTTTCAAATATTAATAGAAGAAACCATTGCTTAATATAATGGGAAAAGTAAATACCTAAAATGGTGGATAATTCACAAGGTAGCCAATTCTTAGTACATGTACTGCAGAAGCTAGCACCACATTTCAGCCAAATCTTATTTTTTAAATAACATGCAGAAATTCAATCAAAATAATTTGTCTTAAAATTTTCAAGTTATGGTGGCCAATTATAAATAGTAATTATAAAGCTAAAGTAAAACTATATTGAATCATAGTATATATAGTTTTGTTGGAGGGTACCCCCTGGGTATCTCCATTAATATAACTGACACATGCACTAAGAAAGCTTGGAAAATGGAGTTATTTCCCTGTAGCTTTAGAATTGTAAATTTCAAGACTGAAATTCATAGAAGGGGAGGAGGAAGGGAAAACAGTTATTATGGTGTGAGCTGATTGACAGTACTCCCTCCTGAGTCCTGTCTGGGTGTGATATAAAAAGAGGTGGGAAGAAAGAGACAGGATCAGCCATTTGGGGGTCAACCATTTTGGGGGAGAAGGATGTGAGGCTGTCATCATGGCCAAGACAGCTGGCCCATGGCTGACCCAATTAGTGAATTCATGGCTTTAGTATGCATCAGCAGAGTTTGTGTGCTGAAGGAGTCTGAACCCCTTGTTGGAGTTTGTCTTATATAATTTGACTCAAATGCTCTTGGAAAAGCTGTGAGGAGGCCTAAGATATACCTGCTGTTGGTTCTTGCATCTTGGAGTTTTTCCTACTGCCTGAAGTAAGGAGGGTGTTGCAAGAAGAAGGGGAACATATCATGTCTTTGACCATGTGCTTGGAAGAAGCTGAAGCATGCCAAAGGAGGAAAAGCAAGATGCCCTGTGATTGGAACACGTGTTGCTGAGCTCAGATTAATTGGATTTGTGGTGAGGTGATCAGAGCCTGAAGGACTGTTTTGGATAATGGTGGGGTAATGGGGTTTATCATGCTTATTTTGTAGTATATATTTAGTTAATCACTTTGCTTAGCAATAAATAGTTTGTTCACTTTATAAGTTTGGTCTAGCTTTGAAAGGTCTGGCTTTGGAATTATAGTAAGCTGGCTCTGGGTGACTAAGAACCCACAACATAAACTGCATTGAAAGTTTTTTTTTTTTCTTCAGTCTGGGAGATACCTTAGGACAGCAGGCAGGCTGCAGGTTTTAAAAGCTTTCTTCCCCCTCTGATTTGGGAGAGGGAGTTGGGACCAGTGGCTCGTATTTGAATAACAAAGGTAACTAGTCTGTGGAAGCTTAAGGGTTAACAAAGGCTTTTTCTCAGATTGAAATAAGCTAAGGTTTGGCTCTGGTTTAGAAAAATGGACAAAAGGATTTTTAGATAAAAAGAGTTTACCTCCTCTCCCAGTTACAGTCTTGAGATTCTGTGAACTGAGCAACCATGCTATCTAAAGATTCTACCTGATAATGTTTAATATTGCTTACTATTTTTAATTGCTTGCTATTCTTTAATATTACTCTAATATATTGACCTTCTAAGATAAATCTTTGTATTACTTGCAAAATATTCTTGACAAAGATGTTTCATTCTTCCCACAAGTATGAACAATATCTGTTTTTTTCCATACATAATAATAAAATTATGGATTTAAAAATCAGCAAAACTTAAACATAAACTTAAACTTAAACACCAAGCTATAGCTTGGTGACTGGTGTAGCTCTTGTTAAAATTCTCTTTTACAAGTGGCAAAATCCTTGTTCCTTTTCTGGGATTAATGGTTCCATTTAAGCTTTGAAATGAAATAGTTTTCTCTGTCCCTGTTTTGTTGTTAAAAGAAAAAAAAAAAAAACAAAGCAAAAAATGCAAGATTGTTCTGCTACTTCTGTGATAATCTCAGGAAATTGATGCTATATAATTTCTTACATAAGTACTCTTCTTACATCTTTTTTTTACATAATAAAAGAGGTATGAATATCAGTTTCTCACTGTGAATCAGGGGCCATTGTTTTACAGAACACAATCTTCCAAGAGTTCAGCCTTCATATGTTAAATAAAGGAATTAAGGTTAAAGTATTTCATAAATTTCAATTCCGATTTATGATACAAATCATTACAAGAAAGAATACATAACAAGAATGAATCAGTTCTTTGCTCCATAAGAGCAAACTATAATTAAACTGCTAAAGTGGGCACTTAGCCTAGATCACTATTATGTATCATATAAGTTTTAGCAATTAAAGGAGTGTTAGAGCAAGAATTATTAAACAGGATTTGAGAAAATAGACTATATATAAAAGAGAAAACAGAAATAGTCCAAACACACAAAAACTAAAACTTTTAAATTCGCAGAAATAAATGCAGACTAATGATACATGCGATAATTGTTTAATAATATGGAAAATAATCAATTGAAAACACTCCGTATCATTTCAAAAAGTCCGTTTCCTGTGGATTCAAGGCATATAGGTATAAAGCAAGCCTATATGAAATTTATACATGAATATAGTATTCTAAAAGATGGCACAATACTTCTGGTCCCACTAGTTAATGGGGAAACTTAAAAATATGCTATTGACTGGGGTGCTGTGGTTTCTTCATTTGGCTTGAAGTAAATAGCTGTTCCTTTGGAAGAAGATCAGTGATGCCATCTTGGTTTCATCATCTGGCCTGAAGATGGGACAGTTGCCATTTTGTGGAGGCACATGGTTAAAGGCCACGTGTAGCCTTTTGGACTAGAGACTGGACACTGTGGTAAGATTGCCAAAGGGGTCACTTGTACCCTCAGTTACTCTTGTCTATTGTGTCTTTAAATAAATAAATCTGTTCTTGCCTCTTTTTATTTTAATGTAGTCTTGCTACTGCTCGTGCAGGCTAGAACTAACCTACTAGTAGCCGGGTTTGCTCCTGTTTGTAAGCATAACTAATTTCTCTTTTTTGCATGTTTTCTGACCCAATTTCATTTTTATATTGTTTTTATGCTCCTTTCCAGTGAGCTATGTACTTGCCTTTAAATACTACAATTTTTTCCTTCTATCCTTACGTAGAAAACAAAACAAAAAGTAAAAATCCTTTTCTGGTAAACATTTTCTATGATTCAGATCTTTACCTTTGATTTTCTCATTTAATCCTTCCCAAACTCTGCCAGGCATTTAGAAAATCTGTAATTTTTGATATTCAAACTGAGGCCTAATCAAGTGAAATTGCAAACTCAAGTCTTATAGCTCTTAACTAACGGATCCTAGATTTGAAATTATATTGGTTCTCAGTCTAAAACTCTTCAGAGTGCTCAAATTGAAATAAGGTCAACTTATTTCAATAAACTGAAATAAGGTCAAAAGGGGCAAAATGCCCTTAAGCTTCCAAGGATAAAAACCTACCACTTTTAAAATTCTGCTTGCTCTGCCCCCAGGCTCTTCCACTTGGGCTCTCGGTTTCAAAGGCAGACTAGGTTTTTAGAGGTAAACAAAAAACAGGATTTATTTACGAAAGAGTAAATAAGCAAAGTCACTGAGGCCACTGTAGATCCCTGATTGTCTTACCCCCAGTTGAATCTCAGTTCTAAATAAAGTTAGTTGCGTATGTTTCTGATACAAGGAGAGTTAGAAGAAGGTTTTCTTTTACCTTTAAAAATCTTTTGACTGCTCTTCCTAAATCAGACTCCAGCCTTATTTGCAATATGCTAGGCAAATGCATTTACTCACACTTGAGCTTTCACAAGATAGACACCTTTGTTATTCAAATACCTGCTGTTTACACACACACACACCAGCTAGAGGGGGGGGAAACTTTTAAAACCTGAAACTTTCCTGCCTCTTCTTTTATTCTCTCTCTCTCTCTCTCCCTCCCTCCCTCCTTTCTTTCTGCACTCCTCCCTCCTTCTCTCCTTCCTTCCCTCTCAGACCAGAGGGGGAAAAAACTTCAAGTCTGAAGTTTATTCTTCTCTGAGTCATTTGTCATCCACAGCTACCTTACTAAAATTCCAAACCAGATCTTTGAAAGCCAAAACCAAATTCTCATAAAGTGAACAAAACTATTTATTACCAAACAAATTGATTACCTACATATGTACTACAAGTATAAAAAAATAATTACCCCCACCATTGCTCAAATGTCCTTTAGTCTCTCTGATCATCTAACCTCAGGTCCAATCATACAGAGTTCTAACAGCATGTTTTTCCAGATGCAGGATACCTTTCTCCTTTGGCATGTTCCAGGATTTCCAAGTATGCAGTTGAAGGTGTGATGTTGTCTTCTTCTCCTTTGACATTCTCTCATTGCACTATAGTGCAATGTCTATCCAGGCCAGAAGCTCACAGCTTCTCCTTTCTCTGCCTGGCTGTAGCTGTCACCACTCTAGGACAGAGTCTCATGGCAGCCTGCACCATTTCCTGTTCTGGGGCCATGTACATTCCTTCTGGTAGCCCACACCACTTCTTTCCATTTCCATCTGTCTTCTACCACAATTCTCATGACCCAGAGATTCTGCCTACCCCAATTCAGCTGTGCCACCAAGTGGGCGGTGGTGGAGCAACCACCTATCAAAATTATATCAATCAGCATTCTTTCCACAAAAGCAACTGCAAATGGTTTCTGATCCATCTGAGAATATACCTCAGTATGTTGTTAGAAGAGCCAGAGTTTGTGTACACGGGTGTGTATGATGGTTGAAGAATAATAGCCGCCATGCTAAGCATAGTAGCAAACAAAGTGTAGATTTATTAAGGCAAAAGGAAAAAACTCCTGACAGCAGTAGGGGGGTCCAAGGGAAGAAGACCTATTTGTGATGCAAATTTCAATTCCTATTTATGATTCAAATCATCACAAAAATGAATACATAACAATAATAGATCAATTCTTTGCTCAGTCCTAGAACTGTCTTGACAAGACATAACAAGAATGGATCAGTTCTTTGACAATTCTAGCTCTCTCTTGCCTGTGATGACTTACTGAGATTTCTGTTGAACAGTGTGCCAGGAAGTTGGCTAGGCATGAGGTGGTCAGTAAATTTCCATAGTTGTTGCTTTTTGCTCCTTAATTGTCTTAGAACCAGATCTTGCCCTGGAAGGTGACAACCTCCACCAAACACCACTCTTTCTCTGGACACTGCTTATGTAAGATTACTGTTGAATATCTGGTTCTTTCTTGTCCCTGATTCCCTAGTCACAATATCTTGAGAAACAAAAAACATACTTCCTTGTTATCAGCTTAGCATTTTTTTCTCTTTCCATATCCCTGGCATTCTAGCCAGTTTAATAGGAATTTTTAACTTTCCTGACCTCAGCTCTCTCACCTTCCAAACTAAAGAATATAATCATCTAGATAAAAACCTCATGTTCTTCCTAGGAATTCTAGAGAGAATGTTCATAGTATTAAGGAATATGTAAGAGTAAATTCTAAAGTCTGTTGAAAATATTCTGGTCCATTTTCTCTCCAATGTTTTCTTCAGACAAAGCTGTAGATAGGATTTTGGGGGAAGTCTAGTTGCATAACAATTATCAAATGAGCGTTTGGTTAAGATTTATACCAGGAACCATTTTTTCATTTTCAAAGTTCCTTTGGGATAGGCTAATTCTAGTTTCTAGTTGAAGTGTCAAGCAGACTACAGCATTTGACCTTGATTGGAGTCTTGAATACAGATGTTGGTCACTCTATTCATAATCCACCCATGGGTGATCTGTTTTATTCGTAGAACAATCTCAATATACAGTCCCATAAATATCACCTATATTTTCAAGCTATTTTGAAATAACTATATTTTTATGGATTAAATTATATCCTTAAACTCATAATGGAAATACTTATTCTTCCCACGTGAGAATTTGACTATACTTGAACCTAAGGCCTTTAAACATGTAATTAAATTACAATTAGTCTTTTAGGGGAGCCTCTATCAAATCTTGTTGGTGTCAAGAGGAAACTTGCATACAGAGAAACACCAGAGACACAGACACACAGAGGAAAGAGCATGTAAAGACATAGACAGAACATGGTTATCTACTAGTCAAGGAAGAAAGTCTCAGGAAATGTTAGATCTCTCAGCACATTTACCTTGTACTTCTAGCCCTCAGAACCAGGAAAACTGAATTTGTGTTAAGTCACCCAGAATGTGGTAATTTGTGATGTCAATCTGAGAAAATTAATATAGACTTAAAACAACTTTCTGTATACCCACCATGCAGCTTTACCTAGTACTAATATCTTACATGACCATGGACCATTTTCAAAACAAAAATATTAAGTTTTTGGTAATGTATATAAGAAATTTCTAAATATTTTTCCTTAGTCCCTTTTCTTCCTTATTCTGATTTTAAGTATTGCCACAGTAAATTTAGGTTTTAGTTATAGGCTAAAGAACAAAGAAGAGTAGAAAAGGATAAAATTTTTAGCTTTTCTTGTGAGAAATACTTAATCCTTTGACTTGGAAAATACATTTGAAATTTTTCAGATTATTCCAAGGATTTAAGGAGGCTAAAATATAATTTTTATTCCAATTCTTAGGATTCAGTGTTCCTGTTCAATGTTATTATTGTCACATAAGAATTTTATGAGGATGTGAATTCTAACTTTATAATTTAGTTACTCTATGCTAATCACTGAGCTTGTTGTCAATAATTGCAAACCCGTAGATTTGAACACATACTGTTGAATTGGTGATATTTCCAATTGATGTACATTCCTTTGCCTTAAAAGTAGAATTTTGACATTAGTTCCTGACATTCTTTTTCTTTAAATTATATAATTGTATGAGAAGCATGTATCCCATGCTGGTTTTTGCCCCTTAAACCATCTCTAATAACCTGTATCATGACAGTATCTACCAGGTGTCTTTAAGTTATATGCATGATTTCAGATGATGACTGACCATGTCATAGTTAGCTGGTAGTGAAATACAAACTTTAGAATGCCAACATACTTTCCTAAAAATATAAATAAATTTTCACGTCTTTCATTGACTATTCAGAAAGTGCTGCATATATCTCTGAGGATCTGTTCCTACAAACAACTCTTCCATAACTCTCTTTTCAGTTAAATTTCTTTTTTCCAAGAAACTCCAATGAATACTGGTTTGCATAAACAAAAACAGAAAAAATTGACAAGACAATGGGTATCTTGTACAAATAAGACTTAAGAAGTCAGGGACAAAGGAAGGCCTTTCCAAAATCTTAATTTTTTTCCATTATTTTACCATTTTGTCAAAACTTCAGATTCCTAGGAGAAAACATATTATACTATGTTTGGGCAGAGACAATGCTCAATCCATGGCTAAGACAGAGTAAACTAGAGTCAAGGGAATCACACCATTTCTATAGCAAAGAGAGAACATGTAGTCCCCCAAAGAAAGGGGTGCAGGAAAAGTGTGAGAAGAAGTCACACAGGAAATTAAACAAAAACTGAACTTACAATAGGAGATTCAGCTAAAGACATTTCTAGGTAGATACTTAAGGCAGAGAAGGAAGATCTCAAAGATATCAAAATTCTTCTCAAGATTCTTTTAGGAAAAAAAATGAAAGGAGAGGTGATGAATCCATATTTTACAGACACTAAAGGGATTATAAAACATACAAGGAAAACTCCATACCCAGGAATTTCAACAAACTTAGAAACTATACAATACTAATCCTATACCTACCCTTGTAGAAAATAGAGGACAAGGAACACAAATTCCAATTCATTTTTATGGGTATACACACATTCTGTAAAATACTTAACAAGCATATTTTCAGAAAGGAATAAAACCTACATATATTTTGAAGCAGAAAAGAAATCCTTTGACAAAATGTTAGATATTAAATCCAGTGATCCCTGAAAAGGCTAATCATGTCTAAATTTGCAAAATTGAATTACACATGCATATTAATCCATGCAATTCACCAATTTAACAGACTAAAGAACAAAGAAACATAAAATCATTTAAATAGATGTTGGAAAAGTACTCAACAAAATCAGCAAAATTTCTGATAAAAACTCTCAGTAAATCAGGAATGACTGCAAATGGCCTTACCCTAAGGGGAAAATATTATCCAGAAAAAATCTTCCAGCTAATTTCATAATAATGGCAAAATAAATATTCTCTCTTAGATGAAAGACATAGTGATGAAGTCTAATCTCAATTTTGATTCAAGATTTTCTTGGTGATCTCAACCTGTGCAATAGTGTAAGAAACAAAAAGGAATAAAGGAAGGTTTGCTGAGGACAATCAGCAATTCCATTTAGATTCATACCAGGACCAAAGTCTCCACCTTATTCTTTTTTGTTAACTAAAGGCAGTTATGAAAATGATATCACTGAAAATATGCATTTCAGATCCATTGTCCCTGTCAAAGTAAAGCAATAACTTCCTCATTTTTACTGGATGACATTGCAATGAAGTGTTATAGTTATTGTCAATTTTTTAGTCTGTTAGCAAGAAGTTGAAAGACTCTTGCAACTGATGAGGTCTCCTCCATATTAGAGGTGAAGTGAGGAAGGCATCCATAGCAATAAAAACTTAAAGAGCTTGGGAAAGATTTGGATTAATCTTATTTTGAAAGTTACTTTATACATTAAAGCAGGAACATATAGGGCAAACACACATACACATATATAGTCATAATTACTTACACAGAGATCTCCACATATAAAATTGAGAAAAAATATGTCTTTAAATAGTTAATCCTAAACATAGAGATCTAGGTGACTTAATGTTTAAAATTTTATCCTTCTTTTCCTAAGATGAAAAATGCAAGACTTTTACTATCATATTTTTCAGGCCTTGAGGCAGGTTTCATGGAGTCAAGGGGAAATAGTATTTTCTATGTTAGAAATAAATTGGTTAAATCTGCCTGGAAGCAGGTGATGAGGTTGTAGGGATAGCAGTTTCCCACCTCCCAAAGATTTTGTAAAAGCACCTGTATTTGTTTATCACCATCGATTGAAGAACTTCCAGATTTAGAGTCTCAGGTAGAGGATGGTGCTAATGGCATTTCTAAAGATAAATTGTGTGTATCTTGATTTAAATGTAATGGTAAAGAGAAAATAGTAAACATGGTAAGGTTTTGAACCCATATTGAAATGATCAAGTTAATTCTATATTCAAGTCACAGAATTGATAGTGGGATGCTTCCCATTCTTAAGAAGAGGGTATTGGATCCCAGAGGGAAGGAGAGATTTTTTTTGTGAGTGATGCTGCAAGGAAATAGCACAACTGGGGTCAAAACTGAACTCCTCCAGATGTTCAATTTTGTGTTTAGTTGAATGTAGTCCATATGACCTTCAATGTGCTTCTTACATCCTCCAGAGTCTGCATCTGTTTTATATACTGCTCCATTGTGAAAGGTTCCTGAACAGATGTGATATATAAAATACGTGAGAGTAAGAAAGATTTGAAGATATAGTATGATCATCAATCAAGTTAAAATTAGTTTCCTTCTGTTTCCAATATTCTGCCTGGTCCATAATGTTCCAGATCTATTGGTTAAATCTATAGTAACCAGGTGGGAGATAAACCACTTTTGTGTTTTAAATATATTTTAAACAACTAAGGTTCAAGTAAAGTTCAAAGTTGTGTCAAGATAGTCAAGTTGTCCCAAATGCAGATGATAGGGACTAGTTTTCCATCCTGACTATATTTCAATGCTATATTTCAATATTAAAGATAATTAAAATTAGAACCATTCTCAGCCCGCCCTCTCCTTCCCTTCTTCCCCCCTCCCATTTTCGGTCCCTGTCTCTCTGTCTGATTAAATGAATTTCCCCAACAAAGGTTTATCATAGAGGCTATATTTTCAGCTTTATCTTTTTCTTCCCACTCTACAATTTAATCACATGTGAAGAATGTCTCTGGAAAACAAGGACCAAAAATTAGCTTCCAGATTTTGTGTCATCATGGGAAAGCTGTTTCACATTCTGAGGTATAGTTTGTTTGCAGATGAGACACCTGTATTCTGCTGGTGTTTGTTAAAATTGTCTAATTTTATTTCTCAATTCAGGGAACTCTACTCCTTACTAAAATACCACTAGTGTAACAGCATAATGAACTGCCCAAATGGGACACTTTTGTAAGTGAAAGGGCAATATTAAAAATTTATCCCACACAACAGCCCTAAACTAGGACTTTTTAAGGAAAACGAGTGTCTTGGCTTTGGAACCACGCTATGCTGGACTTGAACTTGAATCTCTGGTTGACTGCAGAAGAGCACCACTCATCTAGTAACATGCTCCTTCCTCCAAACTAGCTCATTTCCCCAATTTTCCTATCTCTGTAGTTCCTCCTAGCCCCTAGAGTTCAGATCAGCAAAATCATTTTTCTCCCCACTTTTTTTCCTTTTATTTGGAATAATCATTCCTTTATCAAGCCCTTTTCATTTTGTTTCCACAAATCTCTCTTGTAATAACATGATCTTTTAACTCTCAGAAATCTAGAGACGTTTCAGTAATAACTAAGCATCAAACCTAAGCTCAGTCTGACATATTTCAAAAATTAATTTTGCAAATATCCATCAAGTTAATAAGTGTAGCTTTTTTCATTTGCTCCCTAGATAAATGCATTTCTTAGCTTTATGTAAAAATGGCACCAGTATCATCACATTCCCTACCAGCTTCATATTTTGTTCCTCCTGAATCTCTTTCTTTTGATGTTCCTTCAGATGAGGTTCAACATGACGGAAGAACGCAGACTGGTTCTATCCACTACTTACTTGATGTGAAGCACTGGACAAGTTTCTCAATATGTATTTGCCTTGCTGCCTCACTCAATCACAGAGTTTGCTTTTGGAAGCTTTGCTTTGTGAGTCTACCCTGTGCTTCATGGGATGTTTAACTGCATCCCTGGTGTCTCTGCTAGTAGATGTCACTATCATCCTTTTCTGGTGGCGTGATAATGAAAAATGTATCCCAGTATTTCCAAACATTCCAGAGGGACAATATTGAATTTATTGAGAACCATTGCATCATAGAGGTCTAGCAGTAATTCAGATTTTATGGATTTTTCTCAGGAAAGTTGAACATGTTAAACGTGCTTTGAAGAATACTAGCACAAGGGAAGAGCCATGTAAATGTCATGATATTAGCTTTCACGGGTCCAAATTCTTCTCTAATTCCAGAGGTATGAAAACTTCCAAGTGTTTTGTGAGAATTTTTTACTTTTCTCTCCTACAGTATATTTTCAGAAACAAAGTCTTCATTCTTGTCCACCACTCTTTTTTTTTTTTTTTTTTAGCAACAATGTATTAACTTTTCCTCTTTCCTTCCCTTTAATTTCTCCAGGCAGCATATTTGCCCCCATCCCTTTTTTCTATAATCCATATAATTTATTCTGCTGTAACACAATCCCACCACATTTTCAGAGCAAGGCTGAGAATCCACCAAAGATTGAAGAGACATAAAAAGTAGATACAATCTGAATGGAATTCAAGAATAGAAAGGGAACACTAATTAAAATTAAGATATGATTCAAAGTCTGGAATTTAGTTAGTTGTAATATATCAATGTCAGTTTATTAGTTTACATAAAGGAAAAATGGTAGAGGAGGGTGCTAGAATCACAGGGAAATGAATGAAGAGTACACTGCAAACACCTTTACTTTGCAAGCTTTTGGTAAATATAAAATTATATCAATGAAAATTTTATTTGAAATATTAGGTAATTCTGACTGCTTTGGGGTAAGAATGAAAATCTGATCAAAAATTTAAAAATATGCACAACTTTCATCTTGGGAAATTTTTTCCTTTATCTCAATTCTCTCTTAACTACCTCCAGAGTAGCTATGAGACTTGTCCATTATAGAATGCATCTAAATGCAGCTTGTATCCATAGGCCTCTGGACTCAGATAAAGAAGAGAGGATCTCTGTGCATAAATATATTCAGAGTGATGTTTTTGCAAGATAATCCATTGTAGATTATAGGAAACCAAGCTTATCCTTTCACAGTTATTTCTTTTTGTAATTGTGGGCAAGATCTAATTGATCTTAATTTCCATCTACTTCTTTTTCTACTAAAAATATTTACTATTTCCTGTTCCAATATAACTAAAATAACCAATGAGCAGATATAGGAAATATTCAATTTAACAATTTTGATTCCTTCATTCCTCAGCTTCAGTTGATGTGAAAAATGTGAAAGATGTGAAAGATCCTAAACTTTCACTGTTTGATTACCCATTTAAGAAAAAATAAATTGTATGTAACCAGGCGTGTAGTTTTTAAATTTTATCTCTTTGCTGATAGGATAACTATTAAAATTTGTGGAACTGTATCTTCTATGTACTTCACTTCACATTTTCTTTTCATGGGTCCCTGAAGGGGAATCAATTCACTCTTAGAATTCCCAAGGACTCTCAGGGTAGGCAGTAGTAGGATTCCCTCCATATATTTTTCTCTACTGAAGAATGATCCTATCTCCAACAACACCCAGAGAAGGAGGTCAAGAATCTCTTTTTGTAACTCTTATCTAATTTTATATGAGTGGGAATAAACCAACTAACCCTCTGAGAGTCAGGTTTTCTCAAGTACTTGACAAGCCAATGGGAAGAAAGATAGTAAGAAATCCCATTAAGGTTAGGATTGTTCTTTGCCTTGGGACTACAGTGGAAGCTGAGAGTGGGTAATAGGAATTTCCTGGAAAATGTTTGGAAAATTCCCAGGGACTTTTTTTTTCCTAACAAGCCTTAGGCACTTTTTTATTTACAAAGCTGCCTGTAGCTGTCATACCTCAGGACAGTTAGAATCTACTCAATACATGTCCAGAAATAAAACCACACATATGTAGTCAATCTTTTACAAAGGAGTGAAAAACTTATATTTGGACAAGGACAGCCTCTTCAATAAATGGTGCTGGGAAAACTGGACCAAGACATGAAAAAAAAAAAAAAAAAAAAGAACCAAAACAACTTCCTCACATCATGTAAAAAACCAACTCAAAATGGATAAAAGACTTGAATGTAAGACCTGAAACCATAAAATACATAGAGAAAAATGTGGGCAAAACCGTCCATGAATAACACTTCAGAAATCCATTTCTGGACACATCTACAGCTGGCAAAAAAAAAAAAAAATACAGCTGTACTAAACTAAAAAAGCTTCTGAACAGCAAAAAGAGACAATAAACAAAGCAAAAAGAAACCCAACTGAATGGGAATTTTTTTTGCCCTCCACACAAGTGATAAGGACCTAATAATAATGATCTACAAAGAACTCGCACAAATTAGCAAAACTAAAGCAAAAAGAATAATCAAAAAGTGGGGAAAACAACTAAAAAGACTCTTCTCCAAAAAAAAGCTCCACATCACTAATAATCAGGGAAATGCAAACCAAAATCACACCAAGATACCATCTTATACTAAGAAAAGGCCCATATTTTTAAAAAAATGGATAACAACAATTGCTGGCATCGACGTGGAGAGAAAGGAACACTCTTACACTACTGGAGGGAATACAAACCGGTTCGGCTATTATAGAAAGCTGTTTGGAGAACTCTCAAACAACTGAAAATGGAACTACCATTGGATCCAGCAATCCCACTACTTAGAATCTACCCAAAGGACACAAAAACACTAATTTAAAAGGACAACTGTACTTGGATATTTATTGCAGCACTATTTACAATAGCCAGGATATGGAAACAACACAAATGCCCCAAAACTAACTAATGGCTGAAAAAAATGTGGTATATTTGCACAATGGAATATTATTCATCAGTAAAGGAGACAAACTAAATGTCATTCGCAGCAACATGGATGGAGCTAAAAGAAATAAGTCTTATAATAAGACTTAATTCTGTTATCAAAAATAAATCAGAAAGAGAAAGATAAATATGGGATGGCTTCACTTATATGAGTGATATAAAGAAAACAAACAGACAAGAAAAATTTAATACTGCCAACAGAACAAAAGCATAGAGCAAACAATGGGGAGGAGGGTAAAATCTGACGAGATCAGGCGCGTTCAGGGTGGTATGGCCGTAGACAAGGAGGGTAAAATCTGTGGAGGGAAGGGCACAAGAAATTAAGATGTTTCCATGGGTGATAAGGTGATGGGAGAACCCCAGGGTAGACAACGATGTAATGTGTACATATATATACGTATACACACACACATATATATGTATATATACATATATACACACAATATAAACATAAATACATATATGTATACATACATGCATGAGTATAAAAAGTGAATGTACTCAATTCAGAGACCTAATCTGATTAGATCTGAGAATATTTTCATATTATCTTATCTCAGAGGCAATGTAATACTCCATAGTCTCAATGTACCTTATCTTGTACATCTCCTGATATGTCCAGATCATTATAATCTTTTAGATTAATGGATTTATTTTTTCTGCATATTTTTTCAAAATTATTATATTATTTATTTTATTTTACATTTTTACTACCCTGGGGTTCTCCCACCACCAAATCACCCATGAGCTATTATCTTAGTCTTTTGTGCCACTCCCAACCCTGATTTTCCCCCCTTCCCCTCCTATGCACTATGCTTCAATTTTGCTAAAAATTAGTTTTCAATTTTTCTTGTACATTTGTTTGTTTTCCCTTTGTTCCTCATATAAGTGAAACCATCCAGTATTTCTCTTTTTCTTTCTAACTTATTTCTGCAAGCATGACTCCTTCCAGCTTCATCCATATTGCTGTAAATGATGTTTGTCCCTTCTGATTGATGGTTAGTATTCTATTATGTACATATAGCACAGCTTTCTGTCTATTTGGGGGCATTTGGGTTGCTTCCATATCCTAGCTATTATAAACAGTGCAGAAATAAATATCTGAGTACAAGTGTCTTTTTGTATTGGAGTTTTTATAACCTTTGGACAGATTCTTAGAAGTGGGATTGCTAGATGGAATTGGAGTCCCATTTTCAATAGTATAAGGGTTCTCCACACACTTTTCATAGTGGGTGGACCAGTTTGCATTCCCACCAAGATTGTTGGATTTAAATAGAAACCTAACTTTACCAATCCCAGCTATGTGTCATTGTATAAGCTTGTTAACATTGACTAGCCTATTTCAACTTCTACCAAATAGGGATGATACTTGCTATATATGATGTTGATGATAATCACTACATGTGACACTACTATCTGAGACAAAATAAATGCTTAGCAAATAGAAGCCATTTCCATGTGACTAAGATACACTTGCTATAGTCTGTCTTAAAATATACCTATTCCCCAAAGCAGATACAATTGAGATAAGGGAAGAGAAATGACAGATTTGAAAAAAATGACAAATTAAAGTATGTAGTACCCATAGACTATACCACATCAAGTCCTTATATTTTGAACCATCTTTAAGTACAAGGTAGGAACGTGGAAGGAATAACATGGCATAGATGGGTTTAATACATCAATATTTCTATCGTCAAAATATGTGCCTGCATTTATTACTTAGTTGCTCAGAGAATCAAATAGAAATGGGTGGTTTGAAATTGCACTCAGTTTTACAATTTAAAGGGGCATAATTAGCAAAGAAAACTGAAATAAAAAATAAAAAAAAACTGATTTAGCTAAAGAGATTTCCATAAAAGCATGAATAAAATCTCAACAGCTGACCAAGTATAAATGAATGGAAAATTAGCATATTTGACAAAGGGAAAATTTAAATATCAGTAGACTGAGGTCCAAAGCAGTGAAAAAGAAGAAGTGGGCTGTTAAAGCAGTAGGTACAGCAGTCTGGATAGATTTGAAATGGGGATATGAAAGACCTATTGTGGAATATCTACAACATCATAGGAGACTTCTCTCTATTGCCCACACAGGTACAATTCCTGCATCTTAAGGGAAAGTTTGGAGTAATGATTTTAAGAGAAACCCTAACAAAATACTGGCTATTTATGGAAACCAGATAGAGCAATGAGAGAAACGGTCCAAACCTGAGTTAAAAGTGGGCCTAATGGGAGAGTATCTCCTTTGGCAGAGAAGTATCTAACTTAGAGAAGTAATGCTGAATGGGATTTGGGTGAATGAAGGATGCCTCTGGTGGATATGGAACTTGGTATCTCATTCCCAAGAGGATTCAGAGTATGCTTTGATTGCAAAATCTAGGAAAAATACATGTAGAAAGATCAACATCTATATCAAAAGGAAAGAAAAAAAAATACCACAACAGTGCTAGATTTACAGGTGGTAGAAAATAGTTCAATTTCTAAAATAAGAGAACCATTTGAAGACTTAACTCAGACTTGGTAAAAGGACAGTAGAACAGAAAAGAGAAAGGAAATATTAGAGATATCTTACTATTCATAGCAAAATATACTATTAAAAATTGCTGTTCAAAGGCTGAAGATTTCATATTTCAAAAGAATGACACCTTGAAAGAGAATTTCATCCTAATTAGATCTCTAATGGCACAAGTTTCATTCACATTGTTAGAGTACAAAAGAAATCATCTCATATCCCTCTGAGTTCTTCTAGGCTAACAATGATAAAATAAATATCAGATTGATTGATAAGAGAAAAGCTAAAAAGAATTTCAACACTAACGTTTATACTGCCTGTATACATGAGAAAACTAGCGTGACTGTGCAACTTGCCCACATGGCTTCAAATGCCATCTTAATAGCTCAACTAAGACAAGGGAGGCTGAGAGAAGTTCACTGACGTTAGTTACCAAGGAAGATAACGCAAACAAAAAGCATTTATAATTTAAGCTCTACTTTCTCCCTTGAAAAGAAATAAGGAGATTAGGTCTTCCTGAGAGATAACCTAAAAGAGAGAAGTTAACAATTAAACGTCTTTTTTTCAAAATCAACCTTCATCTAGTCTTCAGAGCTCTCTGCATAAATTTATACGGTGCCAAAACAGTATATTGGGGTGACAGATTTTTCTGCCCTACAACATCAACAGCACTCATAATTCAGGCATCTGCCAAATGTGATTCTGCAGTTAGAACAAATATAGAGAGAAGTAAGAAAATGGTAGGAAACAGGTTTTAGCTCCCCTCCCCCCCAAACCCATTCAATGAGCATTCCACAACAAGAAGTGATAGAAGTCGCTAGTGGGCACTAGTGGGTAAATATATCTGCCCACCAGACTAGAGCAGGTGTTCTCCATGTAGGCTATATGTTAGACTTACCTGGGGAATGATTAAAGCTCTCATTGCCCATAACTAACTACAGACTCTCTTTGATGGAGACATGTTCACCCCTTGTTTAAAGCTCTCCAGGGATTAAAATGCACTGCCAAAATTGAGAAATAGTATCATAGAGCCTATGGCACTAGCAATTACTTTAAGGTCATGCTTAAGGCAGCACCAGCCAGAAAAGAGTGCAGAAGAGAACAGGTGATTAAGGATTTTATTTTCTTTATGCATAACTTGGGCAGATAGGGAAGCTAGGTGACTTTTTAGCCATAATGGAAAGAAAATAGTTTTTGCTCATGGAAGGAAGGTTTCAGCTTTAAATTATTATAAGAAATTTCAAGATTTCATCAAAAATAGATCAACTTGAAGCTGGTGTTTGAAATCATTTTCTCAAGCCAGTCTACAGTCAAGACTTAAAAAAACATGGTAGTGTTTCCACCTAACCAAATAACCAAATTGTTTTTACTATTACTATTGTTACACTTACTTCTATGAGTGTTCCCCCAGCAAATCTGTATAACCTGGCAAAGGAGGCAGTTTGAAGTCACACCACGCAGCATATGTGTACAAGCCTGTAGCCACAAGATGGTCCCAATGGCAGGAATGAGAACAAGATCTTTGGCCAAAGGTGTCCCAAAAGTCCACTTGTTCCTGGCACAGCATTGGTGTTTGAGAGCCAATTCGTGGAGGATGGATTCCTCTAGTTTAGAATCCATCTGTCAACCATTCACCATCTCCAACTTTTATTATAAAGGCAGATATATATTGTAGTATTATCTGTTTTCATTCCAACATTGGGCCAAGCAATCTGGTGTGAAAACGAGGTCATCTGAGACTATGACAAGAGGTTGCTTTCACTGACAAGTAGACAAGTCAGAAAAATCTGAAAATCTGTGATATAAATATGGAGACACTCTAGTTACAGTCTGTGAGACACATTTTTTGCTGCTTTCTGAAAACAAAATTTATAACAGAGAGAAAAAATACCGTTCTTTGGTAAAATCCACTCAGGTCCTAAGATGCTATGGGATATTTTGTTCATCCATAGTTCTTATTTATTTCTTTTTCTCTTAGACTATTACAAGTGCATTTGGGGCTTTTTATCCATTGGCTCAATCAGGCTCTCATCTCAGGGACAAAGAAAACTCTTAATACTCAATCACTGCAAAGAAGTAGTTGATTCTTATCACTAAATGTTCCAGATATTTAATCTTATAAGAGGTACTTCAAGAGCAATTTTAACCATGCAGTTGGTTCAGCTGGATAAAAAAAAAGCCTTTTGAACTCTTAGGTCTAAAACAACACTGAGAAATGAATGCACTTCAATGCTATTTCTTGTACTTAGAATAGAAGGAGGGATGTTTTTAATGCTGATTTCCGGTGTATACACATGCTAGTTGAAAATTAGGAAAGTAAAATTGAGAGTTATCATAAAAATTGAAAATACTCAGCTGTAGGTGATTATGCGATAGGTCTTTCACTTTCAAACTACAGAATAAAATAATTTGGAAATATGTGGTATCCTAGGGCATTTCTATAGATTTCCATGATCACATCTACCCAAGAAAAAGCATATACTCCACCTTCACTTCTGTTACTACAGATGCATCCTCCTGGCTCTATAAAAAGGCAATCATTCCAATTATATACTAGATAAACAGCAATTCTCTTCCCATTCATATTGTTTCCTTATTTGTATCTACTAGGTGACTCACAGCAGCATATAAACCTGTTATTTAACACATTCATACTAGCATGTACCACATACATGATTGCTCCATCAGGCAGCATGTACTGTAGGGAGTATATGCATACAGGTGAGCTTCATTGACTCAATTCAGTTACTATAAATCAGTCCTCTCCATCAGAGAGAAATATAGGTAATAGAACTGTCAAATGATGGAACATACAAAATACATCCCAGTCTTGAATGTATTTATTTATTTTTTGAGACTAGGTCTCACTAATATTGCCTGTGGAACCTCAGGCTCACATTGCCCAGGCTACCACAGACTCAAGCAATCCCCAGCCTCAGCTTCCCAGGTAGCTGGGATTACAGGCATACGCCACCATGCTCAGCTGTATTTTTTTTGGAGCTAGGTCTCTCTATGTGCCCCTGGCACAACTCAAACCACGATAACTGGTCCCTGCCATAGTTTCCTAGGCTGCTGTGTACAGGCATGCGCCACCATGTCCGGCCTCCCAGTCCTGAATGTATTAGCCTATATCAAATAACTTCAAAATCTATTACAATTCCATTCCTCAGTCAATACCAGTCAATTTCCCTCAGTTATTCTTCAGAAAAATACAGGACAATGCTGTTTATAATTATCATCTCTAATTTCTCTGTCTGTTTTTTAAAGCTTGACCACTGGAATTTTGCCCAATCACTGTACTGATACTGAAATTATCCTTTTCTGAATCACTAATGACCTCCAATATCCCAATGTCCACCCTATATATATATATATATAGCATATCTGGCCAAATATTTTTGGATATGACATCAAAAGTTCAAGCACTGTAAGAAAAAAATAATTTGTGGAACCACATAAATCTAAAAGAATTGGTCAGCAAAAGAAACAATTGACAAAATGGAAAAGGAATCCATGACATGGTTGAAAATATTTGCAAATCACATACATGCTAGTATACAAAATATACTTAACAACTCATACATCTTATAACAAAAAAACCCAAGCAATTCAATTTTAAAAAGGACTGACAGGCTGAATACTTTTCCAAATGTCAGAGAAATGCAAATCAAAGCTACAATGACATATCACCTCACACTTGGTAGGATATGTTATTAATGAAATCAGAGATAACAAGTGCTGGTGAGGTTGCAAAGAAAAGGAAACACTTGTACACTGATAGAACTCTAAATTAGTCAAATCACTATGGAAAACAATATGAAGCTTCATTGAATACTTAAGAACATATATGAAGTAGCAATCCTACTTCTAGATATATACCAAAATTAAATTAACACAGGACCTTGAAGAGTTGTCTGCACCCCTATGTTCAATGCAGCTCTATTAGCAATAAAGATATGGAAACAATCTAAGTTTCCATGGGTTGATGAACACATATATTATAGGATGTATGTATATATGCCTATATGAACACATACACATATGCATATGTATGTGTGTGCATATATATAGATACAAACATGTAATTAAATATTCTTCAACTGTGAAAAGAAGAAAATCATTCCATCTGTGACAACATAGACAGATCTTAAAGATAATATGCTAAGTGAAATAAGTGAGGGAAAGACAAACACTATGATTTCACTCCTATGAGGAAGATAAAGAATCAAAGCAAATGAAAAGACAAAACAGAAGCAAACATAAACTATACAAATAGTAGTTATCAGAAGGGAGCATGGGAAGGGAATGAGTAAATCAAATAAAGAAGGTCAACTATATGGTGAAGGATAGCAACTAGATTTTTGATGGTGTACCTAACGTATATATAAATAGGTTTATAACCTATATGTTATGAACCAATATAATCTTAATCTAAAGGTTTAATTTAAAATGTAGTTTAATTCTATACATAACTCATTTTAAAAGCAGTTATATTTAAAAAAACTGATTCTTGAAAATCTTTAAAATGTATATTTCACTTTGGTAAGTCAGTGAGCACCAGGGGCAGTGTGCCACTAGAGGTACATATATGCCAGCCTACCCTGGAGGTTAAATCCATCCAACTGGAAAGAGTAGACTAGAAGCCTGGATATTTTTTGCCTCTCTGGTTCACTATTCTACAAGTTTACTCCTTTAGCATTTTCATTAGACATAAGATGAAATAGAAAATTGTAGATACTTTGGAACTGAGTAATTAGAATAAACTAGTTTGCATTAGTTTTACCTTCAAGGTCAATGTTATTTGCTCTAGGTTTTAAAAAACTTCTCTGTCTCATGATTTGAGAATAAACACAGGTCCAAAAGTTCATTTTCTGCTTCTAACCTCTAAACAGGATTACATTTGAGAAACGAAAGAGTTGGATCACCAACCTGTCTTTAAAACAATTTCCTAGAGATTTTTTCATGTATATGTATATGTTTTAAATAAATTCCTATTTAAAATTTTTTTCAATGTTTTAAAGAAAAGCAACACTATAAGATTCAAATGGAGGTTTCTGCAACATGGTTTCCCAAGGGAGTACCTCTCACATGGGATAATAGTAACATAATAAAAGGTTCCTTTTCTTCCCCATTATTTCAGTTTTCAGGTCTCCATTTTCCCCTCCATAACATCAATAGCAGTGACATAATAGAAGTATTTTTTATATCAGGCATTTTCATAGGCATTATATTGACCCCAATGGTCCCTCCTAGAATACACACTAAATGGAACCATTACGGTTATTCTCAAAATTGGTTGTCAATGAAATTGCCATTGTACGAAAAGCATTATGAACATTTACTGCTTCTCTGCTTTGACAGCAGATACTTTTCAAGCATGAATATCTTGACAATTAAAATCACAAACATAATCATAGTAACAAAGACCCTGTCTTCAACTTGCATTTTTAAAAAATCATGCTAGGTTCCCCCTACCATTTAAATGAAAAAAAAAAATGGTTTACATTTTAAATTCAGTATTGATGTGAATTGAATAATGCAATTAATCAGGATCTTTAGTCACATAATTATCTTTCACAGAAGCAAATCATTTTATGCATCAGTTTTCATTCATTGAATTAAATATTTCAAAATAAACAGTTACCATAAAGAGAGTTCTATGGCATTTAAGAGCAAATCAATCAGACTTCTATAGACTAATTGGGAAAAAGACATACACATGGAAATACATACTACATGCATATATATATATATGTATATATATATATATATATATGGTGGGACACACACACATATATATGGTGGGAATGCAAACTTTTTCAGCCACTATTGAAAGCTGTTTGGAGAACGCTCAAACAACTGAAAAGGATTTTTCCACCTGATTTGAGTCAAAATGGTTGCTATAAATCCTGCCTAGGTTGACTCTGTAAAAAAAATCCAAGCCCCCATTTCCTTGAACAGAATGGGGACTGCAGGATCATGATGTATTCTATGTTCAAGTATCAGACAGATACTTGAGAATTAGTATCTGAGAATTAGTCTGATGGATATTGTATATATTCATCAATTCAGAGACCATTTCAATAGGTAAGTCTTAGAGCATGACCGAAGGGCTTAGAGAAAATGGAGGGCAGGAGGCATGACATATACACTGTGGGCACATTTTCAACAATTAATTTGTCAGGAAAGCCAATCGGACAATCTTTCAGAGAGTCAAAGTTATAGACACCTCTCTGATCATATCTAGTGAAGGGAGAAAAGCTTTAACACCAATTCTACCCAGAGGAGCTAGAGATATGCTTTAAATGTGATCTCAAATCCAGATCTAGAAATCAATTAAGCCACCCAAATTGAATAGATGGGCTTTCTAAGCATCAGATTGAAAATCAGTGCCTTCTCTGACCTCAAGCCTAGTTAGACACAATGATGTCAATTAGCACCACGATTCAGACACAACCCTGGTTCTTTTTTTCAAATTTCAGTATATTTAACTATACAGGCAAATGAGTAACAGGGAGTCCTAAATTAGTCCATATTCAAACCATGGCACTGCTCTCAAAGAACATTTAATTTTATAATAGCAAACTAGGGAGTCAACAACTAGACTAACAAAATAAGCCTATGTAACTGATTCCCATCCACCCATAGTCTTACTTCCATTTTACAAGTAAATAATATTATCTGCTTTGATTTTTGTTGGGGAAATGTTTGTATAATTTGATTTTATAATCACACTACTATCTAATTGGTAGTTTCAACAAATTGGAAAGTTAGGTAAACTTTTAATGTGTATGTATCTATAAAATAAAGCTTGGTTGGGTTAGAAAGCAAAGCACCAGAGGTCAATTAGGATTGACTTACCCACTCAATAAAGTGAGAGGAACATTGAATTCACAGGGGCCAGAAGGAGTCTCACCTGTGCAAACTGCCCCGTAGGCCATTATCAATCCCACTCCTTGTCACTGAAAACTGCCCAAAAAAAATGATTAAAGAGCACAACTTAGGGGGTAGAAACAAACATGAACACTTTATAAAGTGAACAGTCTTGTTTCCAATAAGTGCAAATGTGGTAGAAGGCTAGAAGCATTTATAAGATAAAGGAGAAAGCACAAAAAAGAGAAAAGAGAAAATATCTGATTTGCTGAGGTTACACCCTTTGTTTGGGGTGAGGATGGACATGATGATAAGCATAAAGCCCAGAGTTGACTTGGCACTAGGCTGACTGAAAGCTCTGTGTTTCTGGTCTAGTGAAGCAGTTACAGGAACACAAGCGGGATGGATGTTTCTGGTTGCTGATGTGGTATTCCAGGCAGGAGGGACTCCATTATGTGACTGGAATTCTATTTCAACAGAGAAAAAAATTAGTTCTCTTCCTTTACAATTCTAACCATTTCTCAAAAGGATGTGCAGGAGCCACTAAAAAAAGCAGATGAAGAAACTTCAAAAATGATTTTGATCTCTAAACAGACTTGAAAATCATTGTTGTGTTACCTAAAACCCTTTTTATAAGAATCGATGAGATCGTAGTTTTTGTAGATCTATGAGAGTGTAGAGACAGGAACAAACTTAGAGATCACCTAAAGCCCGGGTTGCAGCATTTCCAGTGTTAAAATGTTCCTTGAATATAATTCATAAATAGAAGCAAAGTAGATAAAAATAGCTAAACACGCAGCCATTTCCATGAATCTCATCACAGATGGGTCTCCAAGCACTTCCATGAAGTAGTGGTGACTCACAGTAAAATAGCCCAGAAATATTCATTTTACAGATGAGGAAACTAAGTCCCAGAGAAGACCAACTAAGGTTTTCAAACTAATAGCTAAGTCACTAATGGCCACGATTAAAAAACTTTTCATAACCCAGCTTTAAACTTCAGGAGTGGCCAGGACAATGCCTAAGTAAAGGTCAATTTAGTTGTTTTTATGAAAAAAATCAAAACAAAGATGCATAATATTTGATTAGTGACTTTTCCCCCTCATAATTTCTGCTTTTCTCTTTTTTGTTCTTAAAGATATTTGATTTCCTGTCTCATTACTTTACGTAACATGATTGTTATACATGCTTAATTCAGAAAGTGCAACTGAGTGAGCAATAATTTGAGAATTCTCTAAGAGGAGTCAAGAAAGCCCTCTTTTTTCTTAAAACTAGCACTCTGCGAACTTACACATTCACAGTGAAATCTGGCTCTGAATCAGTGAGGGCACTGGAATAGGAGCATCCAATGAGAACAATGTTCAGATAAGTGTCCATAAACGCTTGTCATATTAAGATGCTCTAGGAGAAATGAAAAGGAGAGCAGTGTAGAAAGAGACAGAGCTGCTTCTAATACTAGAAGACAGAGAGAGTTTGGGAAACAGAGTCTTGCCTATAGAAATGAATATGCTTCCAAGGGTTCCTTTTAAACATCTCTTCTTCATTGTAAAAGTAAATAACTTAAAAGGAACAGGAAATACAAAATATCAAATTCAGCAGTCCTAGAAACTCAACTATATAGCTACAGTCGAGAAAATATGCCCAAGCAGAACAAAACCTCAGGAAAGCAATAAGTCTGGGAGTAGGGAACAGAAATGAGAGCACATAGTATATTGAGTCATATAAGATAATGACTAAAATGAGATTTAAGGAGTAGTAGAAAAAAATCCTTAAACCTATGAGTTCAGTTTACAGCTGCCACTAAAAATGGAAGAGGGAACAAGAGCAAATACTGGAACAATCTATGTCGACTCTGTGAAAGAAAATACAAAAACAAATCAACCAGACATTGTCCTGAAGGTATTTTATTTAATTTGCTTCACAGGTCTCATCTAAAGTACCTACAGTGTTTCAAGATGGGGAGTGATGAAAAAGACTTAATGGAATGTAAAAAGTGACTCCAGGGTTACGTCATTAAAACTAAGATTTAAAAAATATATACTAAAATCTGACCTTATTCATTATTGATAAAGATATCGATATCTAAAGATAGTATATACACTGATATATAAATCTATATCTAGCTCTATTTCAAGATAAAATCTAAGTTCAGTGATACATAAAGAGAACATTCATCATTACTGTCAGACCACTTGTTGGATATGAAAATTTCTTTGTAAGAAAATAAATCACTAAGAATTCCTCCTTGAAATCATTCAGTGACTCAAGGACCTTTTATTGCCACAGGAATCAGTCCAGTACCCAGTCCTCATATGCAAGACTGATCCTGTACTGGGCTCCCTAAATTATACTCTAAACAGAAGAATTTAACAGATATTCATATAAGATATAAATTTAAATTAAAAACAACAAAAATCAACCACAGAAAAACCATATTTTAAAAATTATAAGAAGTAGAATACAACTTGGTGGTGGAGAACCCACACCCCAGCAGACTGGTAGGGCTCTGGTGAGGGCTCCAGCCAGAACCCGACTACTTCCAGTTGGCAAGATAATGCACCTAGGAGACAGGGTGGGGTTGCAAGTTTTGCAAGTGAATGGGCCTCAGCTACACAGTCTGAGTCTCTGAATTTTACTGGCCCAGAGAAATCCAACTTGGTGGTGAAAAGCCCACATCCCAGCAGCCCAGAAGCCCACACAGTGGCACCAGCTCAGACTAGAGAAAAAGAACACTCACTACCCAAGAGTGACAAGACACCCCAGTCAAAAAGATTTATTCAACAAGACCTAGATGCTCAAAGGCACTAAAAATTATTTCAGACCCATCAATGTAAAAGAGGAGAGTCAACGAGAAAAGACAACACAATAGAAACCACATCTACCCACCACATTCACTCTCGGAAAAGGAACTTGTCCCCCAAAATAGTCAATGGAAAAAGATACAATCACCACAGCAGCAAAAGCACAAAGGCAGAATAAACCACAACTAGATAACCTTCAAAATACTACCTAATACTAGAGCAGTAGTCACTCAATACATAGAGCAACAACGAAAGGAAAACACAGGAAGAAGAAAGAATACAAATACTCAAGCAAGCACTAAGAAAAATAACTCACCTCCAAAGGATAAACAATCTTCGGAAACCAACATGGATGACAGGGAAGAAATGCTTCATATGTCAGACAAAGAATTAAGATTCAATGTGATAAAAGCAATCAAAGAGGCCAAGAAAGGGGGGGAGGGAAAGCAAGAGGTTAGCTTTCAACAAACTAAAAGAAGTAGCAGAAAACTATAGAAAAGAATGCAGCAAAATGAGCAAAATCATTGATGAACAGAAGAATGAAACTGAAACCCTAAATAAGAAGCTGCAGGAGATACAGTGTATAAGAGGAGCAAAAGAAGAACTCAAAAATTCAGGGAAAAGGCAGGAAAGCAGATTAGAAGAACAAATCAGCATACTAGAGGGTACAGAAGTAGAGAGGATGAAGAGGAAAAAAAAAAACAATGTAAGAGGACAGAAGGAAAAAATCAGAGATCTGTCAGATACCCTTAATATACAAATATAAGAATAACTGGAATCCCAGAAGAAGAGAAAGACATAGGATCTGAAAGGCTTTTCAATGAAATAATGGAGGAGAATTTCCCAAATGTGAAGTGAGAAATGAAAATATACATAGAGGAAGCCAAAAGGACAACAAACTACTTTAATGAAAGAAGAAACAAAGTAAGACATATCATAGTAAAACTTTGAAGAGCCAAAGATAAAGAAAAAATTTTGAGAAAAATGAGAAGAAAGGGAAACCCATCAGTCTGACCTCAGATTTCACAGAAGATACACTCCAAGCAAGGAGAGAATGGGGTCACATCTTCAAAATATGCTAAGACAAAAAGTGCAAACCAAGTATACTGTAGCCAGCAAAATTGTCCTCCCTTTATGAAGGAAAAATTAGAACTTTCTCAGACAAACAAAACCTCCAGAAACCCCCACTCCAAGAACTCTTGCAAGAAATGCTACGACCGAAACCCACAGAAGAAAAAAAGAGTGAATAATAAAAAGAAAAGAAAGAAGAAACTAAAACAGAACCCCAAATGACCACCAGGAACCCATTGTTAGAACCTCAACATCAATAGTTACTCTGAATGTCAATGGGCTAAACTCATCAATCAAAGACACAGAGTTGCAGACTGAATTAAAAGACAGAACCCAACAGTCTGCTGCCTCCAAGAAACATATCTGATCTCAAATGACAAGCATAGACTGAAGATAAAAGGATGGAAAAAATTCTACAAGCAAATGCCCCCCCCCAACAAAAAAAGGCAGGGGTAGCCATTCTTAAAGCTGACAAAGCAGATTTCAAAATAAAAAAAAGTAACAAAGTATAAAGATGGTCACTACCTAATGGTTCAACGGTCAACCCACCAAAAGGACATAACAATTATCAATATATACTCACCAAACGAGGGTGCACCAAGATTGATAAGACAGCTACTAAGAGAACTGAAAACAAATATAGATGAAAACACATACATAGTAGGAGACTTCAACACCCCACTCTCAACAAAGGACGGATCAAAAAAAAGAAAAGCTACACAAAAGCCTTAAAAGAAGACCTAGACAAAATGGACCTAATAGATATCAACAGGACACTATACTCACAAGGAAAAGAATACACCTTCTTCTCAAATGCAGAAGGATAATTCTCTAAAATTGACCACACACTAGGCCACAAGGCAAACATGAATAAATACACAAAGATTAAAATAATACCAACTTTTTTTTCATAACATAAAGGTATCAAACTAGAAATCAACATGAAAAGAAAGCAAGAAGAACATCAAACACTTGGAGACTGAACAACATGCTACTAAATGAAGAATGGGTAACTGTAGAAATTAAAGAAGAAATTAAAACTTACTTCAACACAAACAACAAAGAAGACACAACACTCCAAAATGTCTGGGATGCAGCAAAAGCATATCTAAGAGGAAGGTTCATAGTAATACAGGCCTATATTAAAAACCAAGAAACGAACCAAAAAAACAACCTAATCTACCAACTCGAAAAATTAGGAAAAGAGCAACAAGAAACCCAAAACCCAGCAGAAGACAAGAAATAACAAAAATAAAAGAAGAGATAAGTAACCTGGGAACCAAAAAGACTATCCAGATCAACAAAACCAAAAGCTGGTTCTTTGAAAACATAAATAAAATTTATAAGCCCCTTGCAAAGCTCACAAAGGAAATAAGAGAGAAAATTCAAATAAACAGAATCACAAATCAAAGAGGAGAAATTGCAACAGATACAAAAGAAATCCAAAGGAGAATAAGAGATTACTATGAACAACAACATGGAAATAAATGCAACAATCTGGATGAGATGGACAGATTCTTAGAAAGATGCAACTATCAAAAATTGAACAAAAAAAATATATAGAGAACTTAAGTAGACCAAACAGAAGCAGCAAAATTGAAGTAGTCATAAAAACTCTGCCTAAAAACAAGAGCCCAGGACCTGACGGCTTTAGAAATGAATTCTACCAGACATTCAAAGATGAAATAATGCCTGCACTACTAAAGCTTTTCCAAAAAAATTGAGATAGAAGGAAAACTGCCAAACATGTTCTATGAAGCAAATATCACACTCGTACCAAAACCAAATAAGGACAGCACCAAGAAAGAAAACTATAGACCAATTTTCTTAATGAACATGGATGCAAACATTTTAAACAAAATCCTGCCAGATTGAATCCAACAATGCATGAAAAGCATTATTCACCAGGAACAGTGGCATTTATTCCATGGGCACAGGATGGTTCAACATCCAGAAATCAATTAACATAATACACCACATCAGCAAAGAGAAAAACAAAAAGCACATGATCATATCAATAGACACAGAGAAAGCTTTGACAAAGTCCAGCATCCATTCATGATAAAAGCCCTTGAAAAATCTGAGACTAAAGGAACTTACCTTAGCATAATAAAAGCCATCTATGACAAACCTATGGCAAATATCATCCTAAATGGGGAAAAACTAAAATCATTCCAATTAAGATCTGGAACCAGGCAAGGATGCCCACTCTCCCCACTACTTTTTAACAGTGTACCAGAAGTTCTAGCTAGGGTGATAAGGCAAGAGAAAGACATAAAAGGGATACAAATAGGAAAAGAGGAACTGAAGCTATCATTATATGCAGATGACATGATTCTCTATATAGATAAATCAAAAAAATCCACAGAAAAATTACTTGAAATAATAAACCAGTTCAGTAATGTAGCTGGATACAAAAATCAACACACAGAAGTTGGTAGCTTTCCTATATGCAAAAAGTCAAATAGAAGAAGAAATCAGAAAAACCATCCAATTTGCCATCTCACCAAAAAAAATTAAATACCTGGGAATAAACCTAACAAAACACGTGCAAGAACTATACAAAGAAAACTTTGAAACACTGCTAAAAGAGATAGAAGAAGACATAAGGAAATGGAAAGGCATTCCCTGCTCATGGATTGAAAGAATTAATATCATCAAAATGGCCATCCTACCAAAAGCAATCTAAGGTCCAATGCAATCCAGGTAAAAATCCCAATGACATTCTTTAAAGAGATAGAACAAAAATTACTGAAATTCATATGGAATAACAAAAGGTCTCAAATATCAAAAAGCCTCCTGACCAGAAAAAAAGAGAAGGGAGGTATTACAATTCCAAACTTCAAACTATACTACAAAGCCATAATAATTAAAACAGCTTGGTACTGGTACAAAAAACAGACAATCAGACCAATGGAACAGAATTGAGTGCCCTGAAATAAAACCACACATATGCAGCCAACTAATCTTTGACAAATGAGTGAAAACTTTACACTGAAAAAAAGATAGCCTCTTCAATAAATGGTCTGAGAAAATTAGACTAAGACATGCAAAAAAATGGACCAAGACAAATCTCTCACACCATGTACAAAAATCAATTCAAAATGGATAAAAGACTTAGATATCAGACCTGAAACCATAACATACATAGAGGAAAACTTGGGCAAAACATGAATTACAATTCAAAAATTCCTTTCTGGACACATCTACAGATGGCAAAAAAATGAAGGAAAACATAAACAAATCAAACTAAAAAGTTACTGTACAGCAAAAGAGACTACAGAAAAGAGAAAAAGAAGTTCCACTGAATGGGAAAAAATTTTTGTCCTCCACAGTGTCATAAGAGCTTAATAATGAAGATTCACAAGGAACTCACACAACTAAACAAAAGCAAAACAAGAAGCCCAATCAAAAAATGGGGAGAAGAACTAAAAAGACACTTCTCCAAAAACAAAATACAAATGACAAATAGGCACATGAAAAAATGCTCAACATCACTAGAAATAAGGGAAATGCAAGTAAAAAACACAATTAGATACCGCCTTACACCAGTAAGAATGGTCCACATTCAAAGAAAGGGCAACAACAAGTATTTGCGCCAAAATACCCTGATGGGATGAGTCTAAAAGAACCTGCAAGATAAAATGGGAAGCAGGAAGAGAAGGTGATGAAAAGGGAGGTGCGAGGAGAGAAGAAAAAAAGGAAAAGACAAGAATGGTGGAATGATAGAACAGGCTCACACAGCCTGCCAGGGGACGTCTCCTGAAAGAGTGAGCTTGTAGTTAGAAGCCACATGGTTGAGTGTGGAGAGTGGCTGGCAAAGACGTAGCTGGTGTGGAGTCAGATGCCAGAATGGCAGCCCGGGGTGACCAGGAGCTGCTGAGGGCAGGTCTGGTGGATTTGGCCAGATGCTGCCAAAGGCGAACCTGTTAAGGAAGCTTGTAGAGCCATAGCCAGCCGGCATATTTAGGAACCTGACTTAGGATCAGCAATTGTGGAAGAAATTTAAATAGCCTTGGAGAAGCAGAGCAGCACGGAACACCAGAGAAGTAGTGATGAGAAGACGCTGAAGAAAGACTGGAGTTTGCAGAGTGCCTGCCTCAGGTTTAGAAGGGCAAGGGGGCACTATCTTGGACATGTGTCTGGGAACTTTGGGACTGAAAATGGTGACTGGCATAAGATAACTGACCACTTGGGGCATTAAGGACTTTTCATTTTCCTAGTGGTTTTTACCCTTTTGGACACAATTTCACCATCAAGTGGTGAAATCTTACTCCCCTTGAACTTTGGCTGACACTCTATTGCACTTGCTACCAGTACATTAAGTGCAATCGATGTGGCTTCCAATAGGTTCCCTTAGAACGATCTGTCTCAAAACCTGTCCTCTCACGTGCATGTGGCTATGTCATCAGAGGACCCAGTTGAGTTCGGTTTTCAAATCAATCTGGTCAAAGTACTAAATACATCATGCTTAACATCTTAGGATAATAGTTTCATTACTAGTGGTTTTTCCATTCAGAACCGCTGCAGACAGATTTCCTTGTGTACTTTGCTGGCAGACAATTTCTTTCCAATTCATATTTCATAGAAGCTTCCAGGCCTTTTAAATTCCAACTTACAGTGTGAATCTCAGATTCTAGCTTCCAGTCAGCACATTCCCAAAATCTGCTCCTCAAATTCCCACATTAATGATTTTCAAGATTTTAGGTTTCTAAAATCCCAGGGTAGCCCTGGCATCCACATTTGCTTCCTGGCTTGATTCGCTGCTCTCTTTTCTATATGTTTTTAAGTCATCTTTTTAAAAAGTTCTTGGCTTTTTTAAATTTAATCTACCATTTTGCATTATTACAATTTTAGTTAAAGTTCAATTATAATTATAATTTGAGTGAAAGTGCAAAAGATTTTCAGTTACATATAACAGCCTTACTTACCTGGAAGTCATAGTTATAAATCTTTTCTTTAATCAAAGCTATTTCTGATAGTTATTGATAGAATACTCTTTTCAACTGAGCCTCTACTCTTGCTAAGATGCTATACATACATGATTAAATAACAAGTTTATGCAGCAGTACTATTTGTCTTTGCATTATTAAAGAATATTCAAGAACTTCTGGGAACACAATGGGACTGCACCATCCTACCCGCTTTGAAGAATGTTATGATGAAGTCACTTGGTTGTCCAATGAGCTGTGACTGACAGTGATCAGTATCCTTTTGGTATGGAAATGGTGAGATGTAGTTTACAATATACATGAACTTTTTCTTTTTCTATGTTTCCCTGGAGACACCTATTGTGATTGAAATGCTGTAAGCCTACATCCTCAAGGTGAGTATAGCTTGCAGAACTCAATCAGTCCAGGTTAAACTGATAGTAGAACTAAGAATAAACTTTTTTGCATGAAACCATTACCTTTTGGGGATTGCTTATCATAGCACCATGATCTAGCTGATCAAAACCAATATAATGTTCATTAGCATGAGAGATAAATAAATTACTGCTTATATATTATGGCTAGTGCTTGAAGGAATTACAATTTTAACCTAAAGTCATGAAATCAAAGTTCCATGTTGTTTTTTTAATTTACTTTGCTGCCCCACAAGCTGGATAACTATCTCAGTCTTCTGGGTTTCTGGAGTCAAATCAACACACTTGAAGCCCTTAGATACATAGTGACATCCGCCAGAATTCAGGAGGCATCTTTTACAAGTAAGTATTTGCATTGCATGACATTTTGTTTTTGAAGCATTTAGATGGAGAACATATGCTAATTGCTGGTATTTATTTCACTTCTGAATTAGGATGGCAGGGTAGTTTCTCTGGCAGAAAGTCCTCAGTTACCATATCTAACCAAAGAAGAGTGTTTCAGAAAATGCATGCAAGCTTCACACTGAACAATTTAGAAAATGATTCTGATCATTCATTAGACTTTTAAAAGTTGTAAGATAATTTCTTGACTGGTGTATATATGTTACTCTTATTTACCTTTGAAGCTTGCTGTTCATGAATCATGTGTTGATCATTCATGGTACTATGGAAGATGCTGGAGTTTACAATCGAGATGGGCAATAGGGAAACTGTATGAGCCCCATCTGCCTTTATTTGTTCAAATATCAACCCTGCATTCAAATTTGGGTATGCTTTCATTTGAATGCTGGGTTATATCATTCATGGCAAGCAATATTTCTTTTCACTCCAATCCAAACTGTCTACAAAACCATCTGTTTCTATACCACACTCCCATCCAGTTTTCTAGGCATATTTTAGAAATCTGCTTATCCCTATGTGCAAGATCTATTCTATAGTCACCTCTCTACTGGACTTGACAATTCCAATTTTGCAGTCTTTTCTCTTGAAAACATTTCTACAAACTTTTATGTAGTCACAATACTCACATTTTCACTGAGGAAAAGGCTCAAAATAGTTAACTCCCTCCCAGTTTTCAAAAAATATAATAACAATGGAAAGATGGGTTGCAGCTATTTCACCAAGGGTCTCTCTTCCACTTTCTGTAAGACCTAAATAGCTCCATTTTTACAGGTTTTTAAATCACAGAAATTTTAACTTAGATACTTGTTTTCAAGATGATACCTGGCAGGAGACAGTCTCCATCTGGATTTTATTCCCTGTTCTTCAGGATTCCTGCTTTACTCGGAATTTCTAACTTGTGCTTTAGCAAGTCTCTCTTTCCTTCTCCCCTGGCCATGAACTTCACTTAGATGAGAATGTTTACATCTGGGAGGACAATCATCACAGTCTTCTCTTTTCCACATGTGTCCTGAGGAGCTCTGGTTGATGCTATGGGATTGTCCAAGACAAATATCTCTCTGGCTCAAAGACAACACAGACTGTTCTCTCAGCCCCAGCCCAAAGGAAATGTGCATCTCATGACCAGCACTGCTGCAAACACCAGGCGGTTACCATTAATTTGTAAGGTTTTGTACCATTCTCCTTGTGGGAATCAAATCATCTTGTCCAAGTGGCAGATTAGTAGCTCTATTTAGCTGACACTGAAATGGTTTTCTCCTACCTTACTTTGTTGTTGGGACAAGACACGCAACACTGGATTTTCTTGGCTTGAGAGGCAGAACCAGCTACATCTTTTGTGCAATCTCAAACAAGATAAAACTATGGTAGCCTTTGTTCAAAAAAGTCTCAGAAATTCAAGACAGCAAGACATTTTATAAGGTGAGGGCCCCTATGGCCACACAGGTTGTATGACTATACAACTGTCCTGCTAAAAATCATACTTTCACAAAGGGCTCCCTGCAAATATTTCAGGAATTAATAGCTGCTATTTCTCTTGTCTTCATAGGAAGATAGTGTTACTACCAGATTCGACATGAATGAAAACCAATGACAAGTCTCCTGGCCTACTGTCCATCAAGATCACCACCCTATTCCCCAGCTCCTCTTCTTTTTTAATTAAAATAAAAAGAGGGAAGATGTGGGTCTGCTAACACAGTGCCTACAAGCAAAGTAACAAGTCAGAGCAAACTTGTCTATCAGGTACCAAACCAAGAGTTCCTTCCAGGAGTGACTGAAGGGGGGGATACAGGGGGGGATATGGAGGGAGGAGGAGGGATCAATTAATGCACAATTGTGACAAATCAATAAAATGAATTAAAAAAAGAGTTCCTTCCATATTAAGAAAACACATGGTACTTCATTACCCCAGGTCAAAGTTCATATTAAGAGCCAATCTAGAAGACCTGAATCATCAAGGACTGATATGTTCCATAGGACTTCAACAGTGAAGCTTGATAAGTAAATGCTTTGCTCATAGTATTGGAACCATGAATAAGGGCCAAAACCATGGCATAATTAAGACAAGATATCTGATCAGTAGATACATCTCCCTAAAGCTAGAGAACCCAATGATGTGTTTACCACTGACACTCTTACCTCACATGATCCTGACAGTTGGTCCCTGACCCTCCTACCTCTTCATGATTGATTTTGTATAGGATAATTACCTCAATAAAACAGTCAGATCTGCCACTAGCAATCTGTCTTCACAACTTCTTGCTTCTTTTTGTAGTGTGTTATCACATCCTTGAACCCTGTTTCTGCATTATTGCTCCTACACAAAAATTAGTTACCTCTTGAAGCTATTCCTGCATCTTTCTTACACCCTAATGATAATTCTGACCCAGAAATAGAGGTTAGGTTGACCAAAGATGTTCAGGAACAGCTGAGCCAAAGTGTCCAGCCTGAGTCTTCCTAACATATATCACTTTGGCATGAGGATAATTTAAAGGTAAGGTCAGTTGAAACTTTGTGGACTCAGGAAAAATTGTTCTTACTCCTTCAAATATCCAGAATAAATAAAAATGAGCTTATTATTCAGAATAAGGATTCTTATAAAAAATGATCTTTCTATCAGAGAAAATTATATGGTAGAACAAGCTTGTAATTACAGAGCATCTGCTTTTTCCCATATGAGCAGTCATCTTCTCATCAAGTGAATCCCACTCCTCTCTTAGACAGTGCAGGCCCATACCATTCCTTAGTTCCAAGTAGACACTCTGGTTCTTCCATCAGTTTTACAATCTACTTTCACACTGATTCTCCATAGGTGTGTAATTAAATTTGTTTTTTCCTCCTACAAATTTGATGTTAATTTGACTGTTCAACTAGTCCAAGATAAACCCAGAGGAGTAGCGGAACTTTTTTCTCTACCCCTAAAGACTTTGAAAAAAGTTTCTAAACCTTTGAAAAGACAAGCTCTGTGGTGTTGCTATTGCAAATAAGACTTATAGTAGTTTACCATTACTCTTCCAGAACCCTCCAGGGAACTATGGACTCTTTCCACTCATCTGGGGATCATGAACTCTAGCCATAAAAATGTTCCCCATATGGAATAAGGCTCAAGTTCAATGCTATACTTAATTCTAAAACAAGCATTGTGCCTGCTGGACCTTAATGGGCAAACACAAAAAATGACATCCTAAACCAAGATCTCTCTGAATAGCACCTAAGTTATCTATTGATACCATTTTGTGGGCTCACAGGTCCTGAGAGAAAGTAGGGACAGAATTACACTAACTCAAAATACAAACATCTTTCAAATGAAGGCAAAGATGCTTGAGGGATTTTTTATTTTTTAATATTTACTTTGTGTATTTTATGTATCATTGAGTATCTTTGTTACATGTCTAGAAACATGATTCAGAAAACTACCTGGCCCCAGTGACATAGCTGATTGCTTTTAACATTTGCATAGAAGCACAAAATTCTTGTCTAAATTTGTAGTTGAGACAATTAAGAGAGCAGGGGGAGTCACAAAATATAAACATGAGTCCTTTTAGGAAAATTATCAGAACAAAAAAATCTGATGTAAAACTAATGCTACAATGAGCTGTCCAGTTATCCATGCTGTCACTCTCATTATTCTAAATACAAAATGGTCTCTCATTTCCTATATGCCACAGAATTCATTATGTGTCTAACTCTGTGATGGTGAGTTGATACATTCATA
This sequence comes from Uropsilus gracilis, assembly GCA_004024945.1. Taxonomy (NCBI): domain Eukaryota; kingdom Metazoa; phylum Chordata; class Mammalia; order Eulipotyphla; family Talpidae; genus Uropsilus; species Uropsilus gracilis. The sequence continues at coordinate 96,771 of PVHY01004164.1, forward strand.
CTCAACACTTTTCTCTGATAAATCTCAGTTCTTAAAGTTCTATAGGTAAAAGACAGCAAGTAAACTGCCTTCCACCCATGATCCTGAAAACACCTACCAAGGTTGTTTAGCAACTGTGAGATTGTGTGTGTTATATAGCCTCTGACATAGATGAAAAGAATACCTTCATTTTCCCACTTCCTCACATGTGAAAACTATCTGATGACAAAGTAACTTAGATTCCCTTCATTGCAGTTTATTTCTGTTCCTGGATTAAAAAACCCTAAACACAAAGAAATCTAACACTAGAGTGATCTTTATTCTGTTGAATGTAGGTCTCCTCCTTATTTCTCTATTAGTCACGCACACAACAGATAATAGAGATTAATAGATGAACAACCAATAAGAGTTGGTGTTTTCATTCTGCTAAGTTAATTTAAATTTTCCTTATCCTTTTTGCTTGTTTGTTTTCCTTATATCCTGCATCTTGTTTATATCATCCAGTATTTCTCTTTATTTTTTATGACTTATTTCTGCTAACATGATTCCTTCTAGGTCCATCCATGCTATTACCAATGCATCACATTTGTCTTTATTGATTGATGAATAATATTCTATTGTGTACATATACCAAAACTTCCTGATCCATTCATGTTTGGGGACATTTGGGAAACACACACGCACACACACACACACGCAATCAATTTTAAAACAATAGAATAAAAAAAAGATTTGGTGCAACTATTGTTGGGGGGGGGGAGTCAATCTTTCTTTTACCTAAAAATCCTTTTCCTGCCAGCTTTTCCTAAACCAGAAAAAAAGCCTCTGTACCTTGCAATCTGACACTAGCCAGGCAGGAACCCTTATTAACCTTTAAGCTTCCACAGACTAGTTACTTTTATTATTCAAATACCTGCTGGTTGCCCCAGCTCTCTCTCCCAAAGGCAG
>PVHY01004165.1:0-97658 GCA_004024945.1 Uropsilus gracilis
CATTCATTTTTTAAGCATTATAATTGCATCATTTGAAAACATTAAGATCTCATTGTAAAGGCATGTCATTTTTCTATAAAACAGATGTATTCTATAAATACTAATTTGTAAAAAAGTGGTTTGTCTTCATGCTTGTGTGAAGGTCAAGCAGTTAAGTATTTAGCTGCAGAAACTAAGTTTCTCATCTTAATTTTGCAACAATGTTGATATTTTCTGAAGTATGAATAGTTAACACCATCTAGATCAAGGCAATTCATTTGCCCAATTTATTCGGATGTTAATCACAGCAGTCTTTCAGGTTGCTCTGTGATTCAGAGATACAAATTCCAAAAGGAAAGCCACTGCTGATTCCCAGTCCAAAACAGATAAGAGGTGTTTTGCAGTGTTTTGTCACATTTCATTTTGATTTTTGCTTTTTTTACTGTTTGACATATGTTCTGAACTGGGGTGCTATAAAGTTTTTATTGCCATAAGTTTGCAATGACCACATTACTCATGAGCTGGAGAGTCACAAGTGAGTTTTTAGCTTCTTTCAAAGCTGTGGAGATAAAACTTTATAGTACCCTACCCTGGTATATGTTGTTTTATGTGATGACATATTTTGGCTTCATTTTACTCTTTTCTTTATTCCTCTTCTTGAATTGTAGCAAAATTTGTATTGAAGATTTCCTAATATAGATCAGTTTTATTTATGCAACATTATGTGGTGCCCTTCTCATTTGTTGGGACAGATTGTCTTTGACCTTTAGCAACTTTCTTTTTTTTTTTTCAGTTTTAGGTCATCAGTTATAACATGCTTCATTGTGAAATTTAGTGTTAGAACACGGATTTTATTTAAACGGTAGTTTTTAGTTTCCAAAGATACCAAAACCAGCAATCAATATGAAATATGAAAGGTGAGCATTTCTTCTTCCCCACACAAGTAAAATTGTTAACATATACCTAAAATTGTTTACACATGCACTACACAGTTTGTGTGGTACATGTACTTCTGTAAAACAACACAAGTTTTCTTTTATAGGTCCATGCCATATGGTGATTTTAGATGTAGCCTATCTCAGAAGGCAAAGGAGCCGGCACTCACCTGCTCTTTGTTTTGAGTACAGGAAGTAACCTGACCATTTTGTTGACTATACTGTTTTTTTTTTTCTAAATTTGGGGCATATAAACAATAAAGAAACACTATAGAATTGTTGGAAAAGCTCTTTAAGCTTTATTTGTCCAGATCTTGAAGCAGTGCTTCTAAAGTTTTTATATGAGTGAATTCTGGGAGCTTGTTCATCTAAGTGAGTAAATTCAGGAACTGTATGACTGACTCAGATTCAAGAAAAAAATGTTGGATGCTGTCATTATTACTTTTAGTTCATAAATAATTAATGCTGAGGAATGCTGACTTTCCTATTCATGGATTAGATGATTTTTTTTTTTTTTTGGCCACAGCAGGTCTGGTTGAAATGTATCCAGTGTGATTACACACACACACACACACACACACACAGATGCATGCACACACAAGTATAGCTATGCATGGCATTTTACATGTTTATGGATAAAGACTAATATTTATAGACTTTACATTTTTGAGATGAGGTGTAATATAGGTGACTTTCACCTGTTTTGTGGAAACAACAAAAGAAAACATTTTTCTTGTGTGACTGATCATGTGGGAACAGATTTTGAAGAGTATACACTGCTCTGGATTCCCCTTCCTTAAGTTATAAATTATCTTTAAATAATCCATTTAAGTTGGGGTGGGGGATGAATGCCTGCTTTATCCCAGAGAAGCAGAGAAGAGCTTTTGTTCATCTCTGACTTGATAGAGCACATGATCGACTCTACAAACAGCAGGGTAAAATCTGGCTGACAGGGAAGGCCTTCCTTTCATTCTAAAATGGAAAGGAGACAATAATTTTCCCCTTTAATTATAATGTGGCATTAAAATGACAGGGGGAGACAATGTTTTGGGTTAAAGTGGAATGAAATCAAGTGAAAAGCACTACATATACTTTAGTGTGGGGAAGAACCACAAGCAATGTAACTTTCCAACAGTGTGCTGAGTCTGCCTGTGTATTGTCTGGCTGCTATGCTTGGTGTGAGGCCATCTGGCTTCTGAATGCCAGTAATGTTTGCACACTCACACATCAATCAGAAACTGGTGCAGGGCCTATTAGGAAGTACCAGTCAGTTAGGTGACATGCCAGGACTACCAAGCATTCAAGTGGGAATGCCAAACAGGGAGCATCTTCTCAATCTGACTTTGATGAGGACAGTGGAAGGACCTTTCAATTCATCTAACTAAGCCATTCATGTCAAGGTTCTGCTAGATCAGGCATGTGGATGTCAGGTCACCTAAGGCCTTGTTTGTATCACTGGGTTTTGACTATGTGATTCAAATGGAGCAAAAAATAAAAATGAAATTGAGTCATGTGACTGACGCCTTTTGGACATAGAAGGCTCGTGAACCTGACACTGTCATGCCTCCCTAACTAATAGAAAGACATCAAGAGGAGTTTGCATATCAACCCTCTCCCTGATCTGTATTACATGGCTAGTTTTTCACAGGCCTCGTAAACATTTTAGAAACATCTACCTGATATTCGTTACAGATAAAAGGGGTTGCAATAAAATACACCTCCATTTCCTGTGCTTTTTTTCAGCCAGGTCACTGAAGTGAATGGTGAAAATATATAAGAAATGTGAACACACTATTTTAATTCACTGAAATACTATAGGAGTCATTATTTTTTTTCTTCAAATTGGAAGCCCTCTCATCTAGTGACTTTAACTACATTTTTTTGAAATATATTTCATTAATATTGATCAAAAGTTTTCAGTTGTTTTTTAATTCTGATAATAGAAACAAACTGAAAATTGCAAAAAAAAAAGCACTTAAGGGATTATATATTTTTATATATGTTATACATTGTTGTATTCCCCAGGGTTCTGCCATCACTGTGTCTACCATGAACCTTTATAGCCAACTATTTTGATGTCATAAGACCTAAAATGAAATGCCCCTGTTTTTGAATGTTTTAAAATTTGAATTGGGTGAATGTGTAATATGTGTGCAACTTAATTTGTTAGCATAAATAATCTTCACTAGAGAGCTCTTTAAAATGTTGTTTGTTTTTTTATTTTTTTTGGACAAGTATTTCTTGGTCCCTAAGTTTCTAAAGCCTCCACTCCCCAAATGAAGTTTATATATACAAGACCTATTTACATAAAATAAACTTTGAAGTAACTGATAATGTGGTAAGCAGAAATATTTCTGCATAAGATATAGGAAATAGTTTTGAATTTTCTACCTTGTTTTAATAATGGAAATATTGCTAGTATAATAATTCAATTTAAATAGGATAATAAATATAATATAATTGCTCCTGTTTGATGAGTGCTAAGTGTTTGGCACTCAGCTGAGTACATCACTCTTTCCTTTACAGTAACCTTTTGATGTGCTAGTATTTCCATTTTACAGATAGGGCAATTGAGGCATAGTGATAAAAAGTAATAATTTCAAAAAGCTATAACTAAAATACTTTTCCTGTAGTTTCTTTGTGGCTATTTGCTAGAGGAAAGCTAAATGTTCCATATATATACATATACATGTTCCATTTATACATTTATACATATATTTATATATGTATAAATATACATGTTTATACATTTATACATATAAATGTTCCATATATATACATATATATCTTTATACTTACATGTAACAATACTGTTCCTATATTTCTTTTTTGTTTCTACCTTTTTTAATAAATTGCATACATATATATCTGTATATATCTCAGATGTACATATATTACATTATTGTCTACCAGGTTTTTCCCATCACCTTATCACCCGTGAATGAGTGAATGATCTCAGTCTTTTGTGACCTCCCCCATTTACTTCTTCCTCCACCTCTTTCCCTCTATATTTCAGGTCTATATTTTTGGCAGTTTTATATTTCTCTCGTCCATTTGTCTGTTTATTTTTCCTAAATCCCTCATATCAGTGAGACCATCCCATATTTCTCTGTTTCTTTCTGGCTTATTTCCACTAGCATGATTCCTTCTAGCTCCATTCATGTTGCTACAAATGCCATAAGGTTGTCTTCTTTAATTGATGCATAATATTCCATTGTGTAAATATACCACATCCTTTTCAGCCATTCGTTAGTTTTGGGGCATTTGGGTTGTTTCCATATTTGGCAATTGTAAATAGTGCTGCAATAAATATGTGCGTACAGGTGTCCTTATAGATTAGTGGCTTGGTATCCTTCGGGTAAATTCCCAGTAGAGGGATTGCTGGTTCTAATGGTAGTTCTACTTTCAGTTGTTTGTTCCTATATTTCGAACCACCACAATGATGAAAAACAAATGCTGCCATTTGAGAAAAAGTCAGTTCTGTAGTCAGGCTCAAAAATAAAGCATTTGACCTTTGTGGGTGTCAATAATCAATTGGATGAGGATATTTTCCCTGCTTTGGCCTCTGCTTACTTGGCAAGCCCCCCAGCTGTGGTGTTGGACACCTCCCAAGTGTAACTGTCTAGTAAATGGCTGGAGCTCATCTTCTGGATTGTTCTGTTAGCTTTAAAATTATCATCCACAACTCAAATCAGAGGAGTATAATGAATTGTGAATCTGAATGATGTTTTCCCAGAGACATTAGAAAACGGTTAAAGTTCTTAAGGAGTCAATTTTGAATTCAGAATATACCCTTTACTTACAAATGGAGACACGTGTTATAGTAGGTAGTTAGAATTTATGCCACCTTTGTGGCAAGAAGATAAAACCAGCTCAAAATACTATAGTAAGTAGAACTTTTGATGATTTGCATCTTTAGTCAAAACTTGGTTGATTTTTAGAGTACACTGTAAATGATAAAATACAATTTATAGCTAAAAAGCTAAGAAACTATGTTTTGCTTTGAGTAAAAAAAAAATCATGCAATAATCCATACGTCTAATTATGTAGGGTCCTAGAATTTTCCAAAGTATATATCTATATGTTTGTATAAGTGTGCATGTGTATACATATAAAAACTTATACATATGTGCATTTTCTATAGCTACATGTCCATTGAAAGAATATATTCTTATGCAGATATAGAGCTTAGGATTTCTTTATCGGTGTAAGATAGGAGCTGCTAAAGCATGAAAATGAAATTAAGCACACTTCTTTCCTTCACTTATCACTAGTTTTCAGAATTAGTTGCCCTATGGGTACCTTTTTAATTATATTGCACATCTTTCAATTAAATATTGGGAGGCTGAAAATTAAGTGACAATTCTAATGTTTTCAGCAGAAGACCTGAAGCTATGCTATTAAAAAGCTAGTAAGGAGAAGAGGAAAGATATTTCTTTATCCACAGAGTTAATTATACAAGCAGTACACAGCATAAATGCTAGCAACAGCGGTGATACAGAGGTACTTAAAAGGTTCCCAATGAGAAGGAGCCCCTTATGTTAAAGTAGATTTAAAATGCTACCTCTTTTAGTCCTACAAATGCTAATGAAAAATGATTGATGTTTTACAAAGTAATAATGTTAGTTAATATTTACTGAGCTGCTTACAGAGGTCTAGCACTGAACTAAGGCCTTCATCATGTATGTGAGCAAAATATTGAAAGTTCTAACTTTATCCATAAGGACACTCTTGCACACAGATTAAATAATGTCCATGATCATACTATCTGTGGGCCTCTCATGTTCTCTAATCACCACTTCTTTTCTTGCTTGTCCTTAAGAACACTTTATCAATTTTGGATGGGTGTTTTACTGACCTCTTTGTATTCATTACAGATCAGAACCATTTTTTTTAAATAACTTGAAATTTTTTCATAGCTGTCAGGAAAGCTTACTTTAAATTTAAAGGTGGAAAATGAAAAAATAAAAAGAGTTTAAGACAGAAAAGATGCATTGAAGATAAACCCATATTCATTATACCTATTCAAATAACTTAGTAGATGACTAATAATGTTAAGTCATACAATATCCTTTTGACATAAGATTGCTCTGAGTAAACAGAAGATGGGATGATTTTTTTAATTATCTAATGAATAAAATAAATACACTCTTCTGGTGAAATTTGAATATAAAGAGGACAGTCAAAAATGACTTTTTGTTAGCATTTTTAAGATAATTATATGACACATGAGTTAGCCTATGTGTTATCCCATGCAGAGATATCCTATGTACCCTAAGCCAGTGGTAGACTTTTATAAAACTCTAGTACATACAATCATGAATTTGACATTGATGCAATCCACCAATTCTATTCAGTTTTCCAGAGTGTTCCAATTGTATGTGTATTTGTAAATGTGTGTATGTGTTTAGTTCTCTACAGTTTTATCACATGCATAGATATCTCTACATAGGAGAAGAAATCCTGCCCAACAGTCACGGTGAATATTTGCCCTGATCGCTCCTTGTTGGCAGGTCTGTGGATGTTGTTCACCCCTTACATTCTTGAGTGTCAGACCTGACTGTTATCTCACAGACTCTCTGTTGGATATGGGGAAGGAACAAACCTCCCTGTGCTGCCTTCTCATGCTTGTTGGGGGGTCCTGAAGTGCCAAGTTTCTGTCACCTTTGGCTATTGGGTGAAGGAGTATAAACCACCCAGTTGTTCCAGTCGCAGCATCATAGATCTGTTTTGTTCTTACCTCCTTTCAAAGCTATTATGACTTACTTCTTGCACTATTATCAGTGTTATTGCTAGATTAGTGGAGGGTATCTCAGAGAAATGGGTCTGAATCATCTTACCAGAACACAAATACTAAACTAACTTTTTCAATGAGAAAAGTGTTTTCCTTAACCTTGCATGTTGAAGATAATCTAATAATCTCCCAGCTACTATATACATTTAAACTGCTAACATACAGCATAAAAAAGTTACTCCTTGATTTTACAAATACATGATCAGTTCCTACAATGTACTATTCACACACTGGTTGGTAGATCTGTTTGTGTATTTTGCACTACTGCTAAAAGATATTTTTCTGGAATATTGGAAACCTGCTTTCATGTTCAAGTATCTGTAAAAAGGAACTGTTTCTCATAAGTTAGCTTAGAAAAGACTGATTGGACAATCATCAGTCAATTTTAATACCAGAGAAAAAGAGCAGTGGACAAATAAATGGGCAGCACAAGAAAAATGATAGAATCAGTGGCTTAGCCTGAGAAATAGTAGTTATGTTTCAGCTACAAAGCTATAGAATATAAAAAATCAAACAGAATAGTTTGATGTATATGCAATTAAATTTTTCAACCTTCTATTCATGTTTCAAATGTCCAATTGTGGAGGGAGGATTAATACAAAATTACGATCATTTTTTTTCCAAGTCTTTTCCTGCACTCCAATTAAGAAAGTAGAAATGAACTATCTGAATGTGATTTTTGAAGGAAAAATGTGCTCCAGAGCTTGTCCTTCTGAAGCTGGGGCCCCAATATGGGCAGTATTGAACCTGGGACCCCAATATGGGCAGTATTGAACCTGGGACCCCAATATGGGCAATATTAAAATTTAGACACTGATGCCATTAGCTGTGTCTGGAAAACACAGAGATAAAAGAGGCCTAAACAGGATGGGTGCTTTTACTTTGTTGCAAACACCAAGTGGGGAAGGAAAACATATTACCTAGAAGGTGGGTAGAGGGAAATTGGAGTCTCTGGCTTTTAGGAGGAAAAAAAAAGATACAAAGGAAAGCAGAGACTAGGGAGAGGGACTTTTGGGGAGAGGAGAGGAGGCTGATAGGCTGGTAGCCCAAGTGACCAGACTGGGCTGAAACCCCCTGGAAGAGTGAGCTGGTGGTTGTAAGGAGCCATGGTGACTGGCAGAAGAGTGGTTAGTGTGGAGAGTGTGACACCATAGCAAGGTAACATGGCAAGGTGGTACCTGAAGATGGCCAGGAATTTGGAAAGCTGATTTGTGCATCAGCAATTGTGAAAAAAAAGTTTGAAGAGCCTTGGAGAAGTGAAGCACCTCCAAACACTGGAGAAGAAGCAAAGGGAAGAGGCTGGAGAAAGACTGGACTTGGCAGAGTGCCTACCTCTCAGGTTTGGAGGGACCAAGGGGGACCATCTTGGACACGTCTTTGGGACTTTCGGGCTAAATGGTGATTGTGGTAAAAAAAAACTGGTCACTTGTGGCTTTAAGGACATTTTGTTTTCCCTGTTGAATTCCCTTGTTAATAGACCCTGTTGTTAAACTGCATGACTGGCAACTGCTGTGCACGAGTGGTACGAACTTGAGAGAACCTGGATGGCAGAAGCTGCATTTTAAATGTGGCATGTTGGTTGGAGGCCTTTTGCACCCTTTTTGACCTGATTTCGCTTCTGTGATGTAAATTCAACATAGGAAATGACCTGTTAATGTTTAAAGCTTGTCCTAGATGTCACTTGATCAGTTATTACTACATACATATAACAAGTAATTCTAAAATTCCAGATTCACTAATGCCAGTTTTAGTCTGGTCTGACTTCTGTATCTGTGACATTTATGATCTTTGAACCAGAATTGGGAAGATATATTTCTTATCAATCCTCTCAATCTCTATAAGTAATATGGAGACTTTATCAATTTTTAGGCAGGGAGATGAGGTGGAAAAATGATGATTAGGAAAAAGTTGTTTGCACTATGAAGGATGACTTTGGAGTGGGCTGGAGATAAGAACTAAGAAAATCATCTTGTAGTCTCCTTCAGTATTATTGGCTATTGAGACTAGATTTTATGAGTAAGAATGAAAAAGTAAAGATATTTGAAATTCCAAAATCATGTTATGAGTTCCAGTGAAATTTATTTATTCTTAAGGCCAACATTGTTCATCATACTTTATACATTGCCCTTTAGCCCCTGACAACTTTTTAATGACTATCCCTTGCTGTAAAGTTAATGTTTAAATACTTTACCAGAACTATAGAGCACTTACCCCCCTTTTGATGACATTCCCTTTTTGATTGTCTACCCCTCCCTATTCTATTATATAGAGAGAAATAGGGAAATGGTGAAAATGAAGTTTCTAACACTGCTATTGTTTATAGTGATTTTCCTCTTTTCCCTTTTCCTTATCAACCAGATATCTTCTACATCTTTCAAAAGATACATAGTCTCAGTATTTCCACAAAGATCCTGGTCTCCTGCCTACTCTCATTCTTATTTTTCCCACTGATTACCATTGTGTTGTTTAAACACTTGAGTACTTCATGTTATTTCAACACAACTTTGGATAAAAGGGGGGAAAGTGTAAACAACCAAATTGATTGCTATGAAGTAAAAAACAAAAACATTTTTTTTCAAATACAACTTGCTAATAATCATACAATTTTTTTTATTACCTGTAAAGTATAAAAATATGCTTTGGTAACCCAGCTGGGCCATGGTAAGCCAATTAGCTTTCAGGAATATGAACAAATTAAGCTTTGCTTTCTAATGTGTTATAAGCCTAGAAAACAAAGGGATGGTCCATGAATCCTCTGATTCAAGTTCTTAGATCTTTCCTTTATTTTGATAAAGCAAACTCTGCCAAGGGAAATGAGATTGGAAGATTTCTATTGCCAATTTATAACAGACTTGAAAAATAAGCCCCGACTAAAAGGGTTGGAAACTGCATGCTTTAGTATTGTTTTTATACAAAATTAAGAAGGATTTTCTTGGACTACATAAATGGTAAAGCCTTTGTTCAGTTGACGTGCATTTGCCTTCTCTGAAATGTCTGCCTATGACAAAATAAATTCCAAGTATAGTCTGCCACTATTTGTAGTATAAGACTTCTCTCCATGAGACTGTACCCAAAACACTGACTCTCTTGACATAGTTATAAGAAGTTCTTCGTGGACAATTGAGTGAAAGCACTTGAGTGGTATCACTTGGAAAACTTTAAAGAAAGGATGAGACATGAACTCTCTTGCCTTATAAAGTATTATATGAACTATATCATTTTAAGGGGGCAACATGAATTTCTTGTTTACTTGGAATTTCCTAAGAAAGTGGCAGGAAACTAATTGAAAAAAATAGACAAAAAAAAGTTTGAAAAAATAAGGAATTTCTCTTGGAGTAAGTAGCTAAACATGGTAGCTCTAGGGCAAGGTGGGTGTTTGTCTCCTTCCCAGCCCCCTTAGTGCAGAAAACTGGCTGTTCAGGGCTTACACTGGCCTAGTAGTTCTTCAAAGATAATTGTGCTCCTGCAGTTTTTCCCTCTATAATAGACTCTTCCTGCCCTGTAGCAGCCTGCTCTTCTCTGAACACTGTGGGATTTGACCCTTTGAACACTTTTCTTTTAAAGGAGTATGTCCTGTTTGTCTAGGTTTTACCAAGTAAAGGTCAGCTATAACTGGTAATAGTTTTGTCAATGTTTCTATACATTGGGACAAAGTTCCTTATTTGCTAAGTACATTCTCTCTAGTTTTTCTTCATATTTTGAGCATCAAAAAAGTTTCTCTATAGTTTTATCAGACATGATAGTGCATTTTTGCTTTGCTTTTTGATAGTTGCCTTGCAGCAGCTCAAGATATTTACCCATTGCTGTGTTTAGTAATATAAAGAACTAATCAACTGTGAGTTATCTTATCCCAACTGATCTCTCCCCACTTTGATATGCACATGGCTTAGTATGTATCTTTTTTTCAAATTGTCCTAGGCTGTGGTCAATCTTACATTTGTTTTCTAATTGTGAAAGAAAGTACTGCAATGGTCCAATGCTATTAATGCATATAATTCATCTTCTTTGGAATAAGGTTGATGAAAACCCCAGAAGAGAAACTTAAAAGGATAGGGACATTTACATATAAAAACCAAGAATCATTTTTCTATTACTTGGATATACCACCTTACTGGATGAATGTGAAGTTTTGTGGAAGCATGAATCAATTCATTGTTTTGCTGGACTGTCCATGTTTCTGGATGTCTAGCAAGCACCCTTGGTACAATACTTCCCTCCAAAATGGTGAAGATCCAAAATGTTTTCCTTAAGGGTGGTATTTCACCAATTAAAAGGAACTGCAGATGAGAATTGTATTTTTAGATGCAATAAGTAAAACTAGAATAAAGTGCTTAAGCACAGATACGATTTTTATTTTTCATGCACTATAGTAAGGAAGAAAATAGTCTAAAGAAAGTGATCTTACAAAGTCACTAACAGCCCAGGCCCCCATTGTCTATTTCTTCTTTCACTCAAAACTTATTACTTCCATTCTTGTACTTGTTATTTCCTGTGAGATGATTGAGTCAGGTACCGCCTAGCCTCACATCTTCAACCCAGAGAAGGTAGACATCTATCTCATGCAGGTAATTTCATTATCTAATTTGACAAATAAAACCATTAATATACACAAACATTATGCTAGAAGTTGACATAAAATTAAGAGAAATTGCTATCTCAAAAACCAATACTAGGTTAAGATAAAAGGAAATTCTTTTGTGACCCAGAAGAGTTATTTCACACCCTTCTTCCTGGTAGCAAACAATAAAGGAAACAAATGCTTACCATCTGCACAATAAAACCTGTTGAATCATTGGGAAATTGGAAGTATTCCTCCACTGTTTGTTTTCAAGTCTCAAAAACAAACAAACAAAAACAACAACAAAAAACCCCTCAGTATATGTAAGCAGGGTTGATTCTAACAGTAAAATGAAACACAAACAGAAACTCAGAGCAAGCTGCTTTTCAGAAACCACACCACAACAAAAAAAGCTGTAAATTTCTTTAGAAGATTTCAAGGCAAAAAAAAATAACAAAAAACCAAACAAACAACAAAACACATATCTTTCCTCAGAAAGGGGATATCCTGAGGTCTTTTATAGTAGCTTTATGGAGATATGATTCATATTTCATAAAGTTTACCTTTAAAAATATAGTGTCATATAGTTTTTGGTATATTCACATAGCTTTGCTTCTATTGCCACTAGCTAATTTTAGTATATTTTCATCATCTCCAAATGAAACTCCATGCCTATTAATAGACATTCTCCTTAGCCTCCTCTTCCTAACCTCAGGCAAGCACTTGTCTATATTCTATATACATAATTTTGCCTGTTGTAGAAATTTATCATAAATGAAATTGTACTATCTTTGCCCTTAGCATCAAGCGACTTTCAGTTAGCATATTTTTAAGGTCCATTCATGTTGTAGAATGTATCGGTACTTAGAATTGTTGAACAGAATCCCTTTCTATGGATATACCAAATTCTATTTTCCTTTCATCAGATGATGAATGTTTGGATCTATTCTACCTTTTTGTCCTGGGGAAACTTTGTCTCAGATGACCATGTTATCTTTTTCCTGTGATGAGAATAAAAATCATTCTATAAGTAGACATGCCATTTTCATCAAGAGTGGGCTTATTCTTCATTGAATGTCTGGAACCTCAAATGTGAAGATCTGACAGCTAACGACTTCATGACTAGAGGCTAGAATTCTGAAGGCCTGCACGAGGCCTTGCTATATTGTTTGATTTTCTCCCAACATACAGCCTCAGAGTAATCATACTTCTTATGTGATAGTTCATAGTTTCAAGCAACTGGAATTCGACAAACTAGATAGAAGCTACATGGTCTTTCATACCTCAGTCTTGGAAGTCAATGGGCATCATTTTTACCATCTACTGTCTGTTCAAGTGGGGGTAAGCCCATCCAGGTACAAGTGAGGACATGGACTCCACCTTTTAATTCTAAGTGTGTCAAAGAGTTTTGACCATGTTTTAGAATCATTACAAGTAAAAAGTGTGGTTTATCATGTTTGTAGTTTTATATATTCAAATTATATAATTAGAAATGATTACATTTAAAATCAAGAAACTAAAACATTACCTTCACTTACCAGCTTGCCCCAGAAGAGACAAACACAAAACAAGATCAAAATAACCAAAAGCCAAATGAAGTTAGTGGGAAGAGAAATATGACAGAAACTTGACTAAATTAGAATTACTAAATTACTAAGTTTAGCATCAACTTTCATGAAAATCTGAAACAAATAGGAAACATGGTGTATATTTTATTATCTCGTTATGAAAATCTAACAAATCTTCACAAAGGTGAAATCTGATCTTCCATGAAATTCTATTTTGGATTTTGTTTTATAGAGGGTCGGTTGTAGAAGAGGTGTGAATAATAAAAACAATGATCAGGAACAATTGTTAAGCAGGTATCATTCGTAGCACCTTACGTATCCAGATATTTAATTCTTAGAAAAATCCTACGAAGTACCATTATTATTAATAATTTATGAATTCTAGAACTACAGTGCCAGATAGTAAGAAACTTGCCCATGATCACACAGTAAGTACTGAAGTCAAGAATTGAACCTAGGTAGCCAAGTCTCAAAATCTAGGCCCAAAACTTATGTTATATTGCCTTTGAGTAATATTTTGTGACTGATAACAATGTTTCTAAGTAATGTACAAAAAAAATCTTACAGCTTTTGAGTATGCTAGCCCTTGAATAAAAACCAAGGTTATAGATGTTTTTCCTAAGTGAGAATGTATCTATGCAAATAATAATTCATACCTGTGAAGGTATTGCTCTACTTCTCATTTCTTGTGCTGTCAAGCTTCTCTATAGATTACACCTCCCTTGCTCCCCTAGTTAACATGTATGTATGTGTCTTATGAAATTTGTTGTCCTCCCCTAAACCTATGTCAACTCAAATGACCTTTTATCAAACAAAGGTTCTATGAATTTTTGATAGATTTGATATATTTCACCACTACTATTTATTCAATTAAAATTTTTATTAGTTTATCATTGTATGTTTATATAGGTGACAACTTCACATATATGTATATAAAATATATATATACATATATGACACAATCTCTGATCTCATGAGTCTTGAAATGCTATAGTTCATTAAGTCACAGAAGATGATAATACAAAAAAAAAATATGTTTTTAAAAGGATTCAAATAACATTTTATGTGAGAATGGGGAAATACAACTTACATAAGAAGTCAAACCATTAATTTCTATAAATAACATGGCATATATACTAAGTATTAGATATAGTTAAGAAGAAACGTTGAGTAGTATGTATCATTTGGCTCTGTCAGTAATTCCACTCATTCGACAAAATGATTTTGAAAGATATTTTTGCTCCCAAAGAGTTTTCCCCTAAAGTTTTCAGCACAAAGTGACTGTTTCTCCTTCATGTGCCATTTATTCATGTGGCTAAGTATATAAGTTATTTTTTTTAAATGTTGTTGAGGGCTGGAGCTGTGACTTGGCATGTTTATATTAATCATAGTGTCTAACATAGTTATGCACATAATAAAACCTATTAGATGATCTCTAATATAGTCAATATAGAGATAATATAGATCTCTATAGTCAGCTATAGTAAAGAAAGGGAATATAGACAAGAGAAAATAGTCTCCTCTGTTAGGACTTTAAAAGTCACCAAATTATTTTAGCATAGTTTAGAGTAAGTAGATTAAATGCAAAATAATTCCATTAATATTTTAAACTATCAAAATCTACCTAATTTCATATGATTGAAGTGCATTAAGACTTAATAAAAAGTAGGAAAATCATTCTTGCCCATGACTTATCTAGAATCAATTGAGAACTGACCCTATGTTACAAGGAATACTGCATTGGATCTCTAAAATCCATTGAGATTAATTATTTAATTTGCCATTAAATAGCGCCCTAAGCTCATAAACATCCCATCATTTGTAATTTAGCATTACATTATGTAAGGAAGGAATGCACTTTTCTGAATGCCTACCTTGTTCTTTCCAAAATCGGAATGGGTATCTCATGAGAAAATTATATAGTGTTAAAAAATAAAGTTCACAATTTAGAGTTGTTATTGTCTTTATTAAATAATTCATGATTATGTATGGGGTAACATCCCTTCTAGAAACTTTAAGAGCATCAGAAAATGGTGGGTAATTATAGATGGAAAGAGCATGGGACAAGATTCTTATAAGAAAATGTTGTTCAGGTAAAACTACCTTCCCTCAGAGGAAATCAAAGGAGTAATATCCTGAATATTAGTCTGATGGGGATTAGGGAACTCTGGATTGATTGGTTTAGGATTATACTTTGGGGACAGGTTGAAACTGCAGTAGGTATTAAGTCTGACTAAGGACCAGTTATGAAGGACTCCATTTTGGGTTTGTTTATCTATTTTTTTTAACAATGAAAAGTGCTGATAATAATTTATGCTCATTTATTTGCAGTAAGGATTGAATTACATTTATCTATATAGATATTTTAAGTACCAAAGTATCGTAGACCCTACTGTGGATTCTTGAGACAATAACACAGATAGTTTGGGTTTTAAATGAAAATGTTTATTATGCTGTAACAGTGAATAGTTGGCTTCATCTGCCATGAATCACAATTCACTTTGTTAAAAATTCCATTCAATTTTGATATTTGATATACTTTCAACAAAGTTTGTTTGCAAATGTTTTTTTGACAAAGTCTCAAATGATGTCTTTATTTAAAAAAAATGCTGTTAGTGTGTGACCAAATAGTACCCAGGGAGCACAAACAGCTCAGGGGTACGTACTCTAAAGGGGGTTTAACCATTCACTGCACAAAAGCAAGGTAGCATACTCTTAGTATCAAATATTTTTAGCGGACTTAGTGTGCATAAGGAGAGAAAAAAAGGATTGTCCTAGTAAGTTTCCCAGTAGCACTCCAAAATTCCCCATCCCTCAAATGCCCAACCGAGACCCAGAAGCTTCCACAGGTTTAAGGTATCTTTGCTTGACAGTCACAAGAAAGGTGTTATGAATATCCCAGTGAGCAAGGAGAGAAAGAGAGATGTAAAAATCAAAACTGAATTACACATGAAGATAACAGTGGTCATTGTCTCTACCAAGGACAAACTCCTCCCATGTCTTTCACCCACAGTTCTCTTCTGAAAATCTCTTCCAAGCGTTGCTATGTCTCTATGTGTGTATTTCCTCCAAGTCCCTGGGTGTCAATTGATGCTAGAAAATTTTGCAAGATGAGCTGAGCCTGTTTACCTTCTGTGTTACATAGGTCCACATGGCTGTGCCCATTAATTCCAGTACCAGTTAGTTCTAGTACCACACCTCTCAGGAAGTTCAGTTCATGACAGACTGAATGTAGTCTAAGTCAGCTGCATGTAACTGGGGACAGCAAAAAACCTGTCTCCCTTTCACAGTTATATGTGTAGACAGTAGAGTATGAAAAGAAATTGAAATCATAAGTTTTTCATCCGGTCAAAGTTTGGCAATGATGAACGTCATTTTACCCTCAAAGGAACTTCTCAGTTTTTCTTTGGGGTTTAAATAGACCAGATCAGAAATGATCTAGGAAAGTAGGACACCAAATTGGTTACCATTAACTTACATCACATAGTAGTTTCAATAAGAAAATTGATGTGACATTAAGGAATCTGGTAATTATGGATATATCTGCAATGCATCAAAGTGCACATATTCCTGTATCTTTAAAAAAATAGACAATTTTATATAATGTCTCTACAAATATGAGCCCATGGATAAAATAAATTGATAAAATTGTATGATAGTCACATAGTCTAGAATATGAATGTACTTGTTAGTTCTATAGAAAAAAAATCTTACTTTGCTAATAAATGTGTTTCTCCGTATAATTCATTGTTCTTTATATATAATTTTTTATTTGGCAGTATTAATTGTGGTAACTCACTTTGATAAAGCAAAACAAGGACTTGACTTAGCTATATTGCTTACAAGAATTTAAAAAGTGCCATTTTGTTTAAACAAAATCAGAGTGAGATAAAAGAAAATAAAGTTAGGGATAGAATAATTATTTTTTAAATACTTAGCTCTGAAATATAAACATTGCTTTAAAAGTAGTCAATAGGAACACTGGAAAAAGAGACAACAAGGCAATTAAAACCAATTGAAATGCAATTGTCTTAAAAATTCATAACTCATTATTTAAAGTTGAGACACATCTCACCTACCAGACTGGTAAAGATGAAGTGTTTTGTGAATGCACACCATAGGCAAGAGTGTGAGTAAGAAAGCCATCATAGGCTGTAGAGTAATGGAAACAGAACCAGACTTTTACAAAAAATTTGACACTGTCTTTCAAAATTAGGAAGCATAACCATTTTTACTTAACAATTCTAATTTATGGATCATGTGTTTCATCTGGGTTTGCACATGGGCAAAAGTATAAATGTTCATATATTTTTCATGCTAGCTAAATAATAGAAAAATAGGTAAGTGGGTAAATATATAATCTAATCGGGCATACAGTATTTAGTTTTAATTGCTAGTAAATATGTAGATATATATTCTAGTATATTATAAATGTAATATTGTTCTATTTTTATAAGGCAATAAGTATGTATTTGTGCAAATAAACTTAGAGCTTGTCTAATTAGCATCAAAACATCTGTTTTATAGTTTCATGTATGGGGAATTGAATTTGGTAGTGATTGAATTTTCATCTGCGTATGGGGATTGGCACAAAGAATTATTTCTTTTTTAACTTGTATATACTACTCTATTTTAAAAAATTTGATTAGCCAATTATGTATAATTATATGTATGTATATATATAAATTCTATAATTTAAAAATGGAGAAAGAACTTGAACTTTTTTTTTCTTTGCTTTGTTTTAATTTTTGTAAAATGTCTACCATGCAGAGTGATTATGTAATCCTAGGTAAAATGATTATATCTAATATTTTTCAGAATATTTGCTCACTTATTTGTATATCTATTTATTTGTCTTGTAACAGATGGAGATTTGAAAAATATCATTTAGTGTAATATCTAAGGGAATTCTCCTACTGCTAGAGGTGTCCAATCAGCATGACTCCTCAAGCTGAAGCAATTTAATCCTCTCAAAACTCCAATTGAATGTGAGAACTTTCTTTTCTCCTTTATTTCCTATCACTAAAAATAGCGATTTCACTTTTAAAACAACTGGAAGGTGACTGAAAACTTTCAGTGGTACTAAATCACTGTCAGAAAAATAAAATCTGTTTAACAGTTGGAAGTACCTCAAGTAAAGGTATTTCCTTTCCAATTTGACTAGCAGAAACAGATTCTGAAGAAAATGGTGAACAGGATCATTATCAGCAATGTATATATTCACTTATTCATTCAACAAACAGCTTTGGGTGAACATTACTGTTTTCCAGGGAGTATAATCAATCCCAAAAATACAAGCTTGAAGAAAAACCAACTAGCGGTCTTAAGGAAATGATAGTTTATTAAGAGAAATGGATTTTTAAATAGATAATTGGAGGGAAGCAAACAATATAAAAATGTGCAAGAGATAGTACTGCCACAAAGGAGGGCAAAACCAATGTGAACTTAGCAGCAGGTGTGGATGCGTGCACCTGTAATTCAAGTGCTGGGGGGCAAGAGGCCAGAGATTGCTTGAGTTTGCAGGTTTGTGACTACCCTGGGGCAGCATAGTGAGACCTGGCCTTGAAAAAGCAGCAAGGCATGGTGGTGGGGGGGTGCCTGTAATCCCAGCTACCTCGGAGGCTGAAGCTGGGGATCCCTTGAGTTTGTGGGTTGGGAGTACTTAGCAAGTCGGACCAGTCTTCATATAGCACTCTCTTGAACAGTGCATGGGAATATACTTCAACGGGCAATTTCTGCTGCAACTTCATGCCCAATCTGTGATACTTTATGCAAGACACTTGCCGATTCTGGTAGGCCTGTTCATGTACTCTTCACACTCCTATTATGTTGGTAGCCAGAGCAAGTAGGAGAAATGAACCAACTGAAGAGATGGCCCAGCCACAGCCGGGGGTCAAATGGAAGTATGAACCATGAGACAACTTTATTAACAAAAGAAAGGGGTATTTATAGGGACACAGGGTGAGGGCCTGTTGAATTCCAAAGAAGACAAGCAAAGCTGAGAGACAATTAACATTCTAAAGCAAAGAGTAATTGAGGGAGGGGTAGTGTGGGCAGTGGTCACTACTTTGATAAGGCTAACATTGATAAGGAAAGGCCAGGGGCATCAGTGCTACCGAGAAAGAGAGAGAGAGAGAGAGAGAGAGAGATTGAGATTTTTCCTCCTCCTATCTGAGAGAGAGACAGAGAGGTTTTTCTTCCTTCTCCTATCTTTTCTTTATCACCTATCTTCCAGACTCTCTGGAATGACTCTTCTGGAATGCAAATGGCGCACAGCACTATTATGCCTGAAGGTTGTCTATTTGTGTGCAACTGAGGATTTTCTCTAAGGGTCTTAGCCATCATGGGAAGGTTAGTGGTATATTGAAATTACCACTATTGGCATAATGAAATTAGTTCAATGTGGATAAGAAGTGGATGGTAAGCACCATAATTTTTGTCTCTCAAGTAGGACCAATGTAAGGGATGTCTACACTTTTTCCTAGAGGCCCTTGGTGACATTGAGCCCTAGTTGCCCATAGTCCTAACTTTCTTCTGAACATATTCTGTCCTATATTAATGTTTCTCTTTTCCTCAGTCGTCTGCTTCCCTAGTGATGTTTCCTGTGATTACCATTATAATAAACTGCATGGACATAAACTCCTGTCTCAGATCTGATTCTAAGAAACAAAATTTTAGATACTGGCTGTAAGGGATGTGAGAAGAAACTAATGGGTTACCATGTCACTACTTGGGAGACAGATGGAAAATCGCACAGGTAGTGACTATGCATTGCCTTTCACTTCCTAGAGGTGTTTTACTCAGGAAAGAAAGGTCTTGTCCAGCCATACCCTGGAGGATATGAATGTTGTTATAATCCAAACTGCCTTCAGAGTTATGAGCCTGTGTAATAACTGGTTGCACGGGGCTTTAATATCCTAATTTGTCAGCTTGTTAGCCTCTCCATTTGCATCTGCAAGACCTTGGCCGCCCTTCAGTGTTTCCCACTCCAATCTGCATGATTGTCCTTGTCAGATGTCACTCTCAAGTTTGGACAGTCCCTTGCCTTTCCTTGCTCTGCTATTGAGTGGTTCTCCAGATGCCTTTCACACCTCTGTCAGCTATTGACTCTACAGTAGTCAGACTTGCTGCCACAGCTGTTGCAGCTCAACTGCAGTGCCCTGATTCACTGTTAACCCCTTCAAGTGCTGCTGTTTTTGCATTCCTTGGTGCTTTCAAAGTGCATGAAGCCACCCTTATTAAACAGTCATCAGGAGAATAGGAGACCACCCTTGTCTTATGCATTTGTTAATTCTCTTCTTTCATATGAGCTCTTCTCACTGGAGTGCAGTTGTTTCTCAGTGTGGTTTTAATTTGCATTTCTCTTATAATAAGTGACTTTGAACCCTGCATCATATATCCATAGGCCATCTGAATAACTTCTTTGACAAGTGCCTATTGAGATCCTTTGTTCTTTTATTAATTAGATTCCTTGTTTGTTGTTCCATTGTGGAAGTACTTTGTAAATTTTGGTGATTAACCCCTTGTCAGTTGTATGGTATGCATATATATATATTTTTTTTTTTTTCAATCTATAGGTTGCCTTTCTTTCTTTCTTTTTTTGATGGTTTCTTTTGAGGCATGGAAGCTTTTAAATTTGATATAGTCCAACCTGTTCATTTTTGTCATACTATTGGGTTTGTATTCCCCAAAACATCTTTCTGGTAGATATCCTTGAGTGTGTATCCCATATTTTTTTAAACACTTTATGGTTTTGGTTCTTATGTCCAATTATATAGTCCATATTGAATTAATTTTATTGGGCATAGTTAAATATAGTTCTTGCTTTGTGTGTGTGTATGTGTGTGTGTTTGTGTGTGTCCCTGTTTCTTTCCCAGGTGCATTTATTAAAAAGGTTATCTTTTCTCCAGTGTATGATCATAAGTCCTCTGTTGAAAATTAGCTGTCCATATTTATGTGCATTTATTTCTAACTTTCAATATCCTGTTCCGTTGCTCTGAGTTTTTATTTTTGTTTCAATACCACACTGTTTTGAATATCCATTCTGAGTAATATTGTTTGAAATCAAGAAGT
Organism: Uropsilus gracilis; assembly: GCA_004024945.1. Classification (NCBI taxonomy): domain Eukaryota; kingdom Metazoa; phylum Chordata; class Mammalia; order Eulipotyphla; family Talpidae; genus Uropsilus; species Uropsilus gracilis. Next base: position 20,908 of record PVHY01004165.1, read on the forward strand.
GCAGGGCCTCCATTTTTCTTCTGTTATCTCTTTTTTTTTGTTATTTGAGGACTTTTGTAGTTTCATATAAATTTGATAATTGTGTGTTCTACTTCTGTAAGGAAAAAAAATCACTGGTATTTTGATAGATAGGACATTAAATCTGTAAATTGGGCAGTATGACCATTTTAATGATGCTTTCCTACTCAAGATGTTAGTTTTCCTACTCATGATGTTAGTTTTCCTACTCTTTCCATTAACAAAATGTATGGTTTTCATTGCACATGTCATCCACCTCTTTCTACGTGGTCCTTTTTTTTTTTTTTTTTTTTTTTGCATAGAAACTTAATAGGTTTAACATTTAATAGGTTGTTATGACCCTATGTATTTCTGTAGTATGTTGTAATTCACTGCTTTCATTTTTCACTATTAAATTGAGTTTTCTCTCTCTTTTTTTTGTAAGGCTTGTTTATGGCTTGTCAATTTTATTTATTTTGTCAAAGGAACCAACTCTTGGTTTCACTGTTCTTTGGACTGTCTTTTTGTTTTCTATTTTACTTATTTCCACTCTAATTTTTATTATTTCTTACCTTCTGTTAGATGATTTCCTTTTTATTTTTCTAATTTCTTCAACTGCAGGATTAGATTGTTAAATTGAGACAGGTCTTGTATTTTTACATGGGTCAATAGTGCTTTAAACTTCCCATGTAGTACTAATTTTAAAGTATCCATTAGGGTCTGTTTGTTTGTCTTGTTTGATTAATTTCTAGATTTTTTAAAATCTCTTCTTTGATTTCCTCATTGAAGATATTCAGAAGCATTTTGTTTAGTCTCCACATATTTTGTTTTTTCCAAGATAATCTCTAGTTTTATTTCATTGTGGTCTTTGAAGATCCTTGATATAATTGATATAATTTCTATCTTTGTAACTTTTCTGAGGCTTGTTTTATGTCCTAGTGTATGTTCTACACTTGAAAATGTTCCATGTGAATTGGAGAAGAAAGTGTGTTTATTATTTTTAGAATGGGAAAATCTATAAATGTCACCAAACTCATCTGATCTAATACTTCACTTAAGGCCTTTTTTTTTCTTTTTCTTTTTGTTAATTTTCTGCCTGGATAACCTATCCTTTCCTTTTGTTTCAGTGGTGTGTTGAAGTCTCCAACAATGATTGTGTTTTTACTGATATGTTGTTTTAGGTCTGTTAATAGTTGCTTTATTTAACTAGATACTCCTACATACGGAAAATAAATATTAATTTTTTTTTCTTCTCAAATTGTTCCCTTGATCATTATGTTCTTCTTCATCCTGATTACCATTTCTACTTGAAAGTCTGGCTTATCAGATACGATAATAGTAGTTCCTGATATACTCTTTGAGTTCTCATATATGACTTGACTGCTGTCTCTTATTTTTAGTTTGTCTTTGTCTTTCAATTTTAAATGGGCCTCTTGTAAACAAACGGTTGATAGTTGGAATTTTTCATGCACATTGTCAGTCATTGTCTTTTTATTGGTGAATCAGACCATTCATATTTAGGGTAATTTCTGATATAACCTGTTTATTATTAGTCGTTTTGTTTTTCTTTTTTTAAATATTGTGTTCTTTTTCTTTTTGTTTCCACTCTTTCCGGATGGCTTTCCTCCTTAGTATTTCTATCAGTTTATTACTTCTTCATCTGTGAATTTCTATCCCGGGTTTTTGATTTGTAATTTTCATGGGAATTTTACTTGAGTTCCTGCTTTATGTCCTTATGAGCTTGAGTCTGCTCTCCAACATGTAACTATTTCAGTTCTACTCATAATTTTATTGTATTCTGTATTGCCAAAAGTTATTGTTTTCTTTATACCCACTCTCCATTTCTATATTCCTGTACAATCTCAGTGATTTTTTTTAATGTGAATGCTCATCATTTTTGATAGCTTTATTGCAAAACTAGAATGACTGTACACACGTATGTATTGATATGTATATGGAATTTTTTATGTGTATATGTATAAGTATATATAAAGTTGATCCAATAGAGTGATATGATTGACTTCAGTCTTGTAGCTTATGTTATATTAATTAACACATGGTGTACAGTTTCTGATTCATTTTGAAAGCAGATAGCATATTCAACGTGTTATGTCCTATGCAGGGCAGGTTCACATCGTAGGTCATTGCGGTGGCATTCTTCTTGTTCCCTGCCTTACACTAATATCCTTCAGGGTATTGTATAAAGGTTTGATTGGTTATAATTTATTTTGTCCTCTAGTGCTACTTTCTATGCTAACTCAACCATAGTGGAATGGATGCCCTAGCTTGTACTGCAGATTTTTTGCCTTCAAGCATATGAGCACAGGAAGTTAATTCCCATTCATTATTAATCCAGATAAGCTACATCTGCCCAACAACTTTGCCAGACATATTTTGTTTAACAAAACAACCGCTTTACACATACTTCCACTTGTCTATATACATTGAGGTGTGTAGAACAATACGTAATTAGTTTGCCCTTCTCCTTAAGACATTTTACTTGATGACTGTTTTTAAATAGTGCTTCTAAAACTTGAGCAATAAACAGGGCAACTTAAAAGGATTAAAACATTCCTCTGCTCTACCAATGCTGACTTAAATATTATTTCTTAAAACTTACTTATATAAGCGCAAATACAAAACGAAGGGCACACTTTGATGCTTAAAGGAGTTGTAGAGCTCTAATACCAAATAGTATTCTCAAATAAAATAAAACACAAGTATAAAGAAGAAATAGAATTCAAATGTACAACCTTAATGCAATTGCTGATGTTTGGAATAAATTAAATGACTTTTTATAATGCAAATATCATGCTAACTGCAATGGTACAAATTCTTTTACTTACAATATGCCTCTGTGTGTGTGTAAGTGAAGACTCAATTACTTTACTGCTTTTCTCCTATTAAAAACCTCCACAGAAGAACAAAGCCTCTATAAAGTATTCATGCCTATAATAGTCATATTTTTGTGATCATGCAGTCTGTCCTACAATTTTCTGTCATCTGTCCATGCAATTTACAAAGGTGCAGTATTCTATCCTGTGTTCATTATCCCACAGTCAAACACAAATTATTAAGGAAACAGAAGCGTCTGTCTAAAAACTGTGGATCAATTAAAATGATCACTACAAAGAGACAGACTAGAAAAGAATGTAACACAAATATAGTATGTTCAGATAGAGGGTGACTTCTTGTTCATGTTGTCATTAGAAGAAACCAAATAGGAACTGGCAAGCTTTGACAGCCAATGGACTCTCAGACACAAACGTATGTAGGCCTGTAAATGACATAGCAGTGCTTGCTTCAAGGTGTTCATTTCAATCATTGAAGTAAAGATCAGAATATCTCCTTTAAGTTATCTCAGAGACAAAGTGATAAAGTCTCAGAAATAAAGTGTCTGTATAGTTTTGAAAGGAAAAAAAGTATCTTTTTCTTTATGTTTATTAAAATATAGCAAAAATAGAAACCAAATATTAATTTAATATTATTTTGCCTAGTGGAGCTATGTTATAATTCATTATTTCATGACAATTTTATTCAGTGTTTAACAAAGATGTATTGAGTTTCGACGGCATAAGCATCAGCCATGCAGACTGTGCTTTATTAGTTTTCTAATGTATTCATGATGACTGCAATATATACCTAGAGTGAAATGTTTTGTATGTGTTTTTAAAAAAGTAATAGTAATCATTATATGTGAAAGTTAAATAGAATGGGTGTATCAAACATTCCATAAAAAACTTTATTAGGTGATTCTAAGTCAGTCATTATCCCATACTTCACTGTTTATAAAGTCAAAGCTTTTCTTAGTGAGAAAAAAAGACTATTTGCCTATGTAGATAAAATAATACAAAATAAAAGCAAAACCTGATAGCAACAAAAGCCAAAAACTGCAGTGAAATACCCTGAGGCCCCAATAATATTTTCTCAGAATGGCTGGCAACATGTATTTTTCATGTTTTGTAGATTCCAAAATTTCTATGATTGACACTTGTATTTTTATAAAAAAAACGAGCAATAATGTTGCACAAACATATTGACTCCAATAATGCAGTGTAACTGGCATTTCAGTAAATAATTTTTTTCAAATATTGACCTTAAATGATCATGTTTCCCTTCTTGATCTGCATGTTTGTTGGTGTGGACATGCAGGGTTTTATCTATAAGTCATGGCATTTTGAGATCAATCAATAGATAGGTAGATATATGCCAGAAAGGAAGGTTATATTGCATCTTTCATAGTCATTTCAGTCCCTAACTGAGCTCTTTGATGAACTCAGAATATGAGTCTTTAAATGCATTGGCGTAACCTAAGGTAAACTAGTGAAAACCAACTTATTCAGGAAAATACATGAGTAAGATTTGCATGAACTTACTGGGACAAAGGTTAAGTTAAAAGATTTATAAATAAGTCAGAAGGAGGAAGATAAATGCCAGATGGTGTTACTGACAGGTGGAATATAGAAAAACCAAACAAAGGGTCAGAAAAAGACACACAATCCTTGATAGCTGACTGACCACAGGTCATTGGCTTTTAGAGTAGGAAGGGGAGGGGTAATATTAGGGGAAGAATGGGGAGGGCATAATGGACTTTGGCTAAGGACTTCAGGTGCTTCATGGTCGGAGTGCTTCGGTGACTGTACCAGAAGGGGGGACATCCTATCCTATCAAGACACTGGCAAGGGTGTAGGACAATGGCACATCAAGAACAACTAATTAATAGTAAATTTAAAATGCTGTTATAATGATAATACCAATAAACACATAAATAAAACAGTGATATAAGGAAAAGATTATAAAGTCTGTCAAATGGAGGGAAGGTAATTGAGCCATAATGCCATTATTTCAAATGCAATCTATACATTAAATTCTCTCTGTTTGTCTGTGGAAAAGACACATATAATGAAAGCAAGATCAAAACAGTCTGGAAATTATGAATGAGTTTCCTAAACCAAAATCATTATGCTTCTAATCAGGAAAAACATACAAAGTCATCTGTTTTTCAGCTTCATTACCATTCTAGAAATGGTCTGTTCTGTTAGTTTTGAAGAGTAATTACTAATTGAATGTAATCTGGTTGGAGAATAGTATTTTTAGAAGACAATAGCGTAAGAATAAAGAAAACTACATTGTTGCTTGCTAGTAATAAGCATATGGTTTATCATACTGTTTCCATAAAATACCCTAGGATGAAAAAATTTTGCTGTTGTACTTACTGCAACAGTATTTCCAGCTGGTAGTTAATACTGCTGCAAAAAAGCAAAACTGGTTCTGCTATTCAAGGAAATAGCACTTATTAAAACCAACCCTATCATCTAGAAATGTCAAATAGTTGAATTGGTTACAGTTTCAATACTGGGAAGAGAATTCTCTTTCTGAAAATCACATGACCTTGACAATTAATCAACCAAACATACAACAGAACTGGATGAGAATTGGATGAGATTATTTTGATCTGGTAGCCCCAGAATATCGTTTCAAGATAAGCCCTGAAGCCAGATTGCCTGGTTTCGAATCTTGTGTATTTTGCTTGATGTACAACATACTTTCAGCAAGATATTCACCTTCTGTTTAACCTCATTTTATTCATCTGAAAATTGGGAGACTTAAATGAAGGTTAATTGAATTAATTACTTGGAACTGTGTTTGGTGTGTTATTATCTTCATAAGTTACTTTCTCCCTTATATCTAATAAAAAAGCTAAAATTCATTAAAGAACATAGCTGCAATAGCTTTTTAAGGGTACTATACAGTTCATTTATCCTTCTCTATTTTCATATATTGAAAACAGATCTACCCATCTACCCCCCACCTCAAGTAAAACCGCTCCTAAATGTCAATTTTAAGGTTCTGTATATTTAAACTATCTTTTAAAAAGTTAATTATCCTTGAAAACATGCTTGTATCCTGATCATCTCCTGGTTAAAACCAGTTTACCTTAAAAAATATGGTTAAGTAACTGAACAATAATGTAGCCAATAAATCCCTTCTCTGAAAATGGACTACCTCCAACTTGAATTCATATGTTACAAATGTGATAGGGAAAAAAGGGCCAAAACACCTTTTTCAGTCCTTTCTTAAGAAATAATGCTCATTGAATAGACATTTCCTTTAAAAGGTTATAATATTTCTTGAATTTATTTGGGGGATAAAATGGTTCTTTTTGCAGGAGACAAGATCACTAGATAATTTGCCAATATAGTAAATGGAAGGATCTCAGTTAAGATAATTGACAGATCTCAGGTAAATCTCAGTGGCTGGATTGTGTTAGAATATTAACATCTAAATTGCTGTGAAGTTGTCAGGAGTCCTTGCACTATCAGAAAACCCAGAGATTTTCAGTACAGATAAGACTTTTCTAAGAAATTAAAGAAGTAAATTTTGCAATGGTGATTGATAAACACTGAGTTTATTGAAGAATCTACCTTTATGCTTGCCTTTTGGTTTTCTTAAAATCTAGCTAAATATTCCATTTTTTAAATCTTTCATAAACTTGGTTATTGAAGAAAAAGTTAATCAGATAAGTGCATACACCATAAGTAAAATAACCACTGCTTAGTTTAAAAAATAAAAATGAATATATCTGATTTTATTGCAATCACCTTTTATGCTGAAAATCTAAATTCCTAATGATATTAATGTAATTACATATTCAGTTTATTCTGCTCTAATGATTCCAGATAGCAGCTCTTGAATTATTTTTATAAAACAAAGTAATTAGAAATTAATAATGATTCCTACATTTATTTGTATATGTTTATAGACTTTGGCTAACCCTTCTGGTAACTAGGCTTCTTTCAATTACCTGTCTGAAGACAGTCTTCCTCTGCAGCTGTGTATTTCTTATCCCATCTGGAGCCTAAGCTATCAGACATCATGTCTGCTGTATTTTTTTCTGCTGTGGCAAATCATAGTTTTCTTTTTGAACTGTTTGTTCCTAACCTTGGTTGCTGATGTGGTTCTTTCATTTGTTCTTCATTTTAGGCTGTGTTCTGGCTCTAAAAATGGTTTTTCCCTGACTCTCTGCTTTCATTTCTTTCCTCCCCTGTTCCTAGGCCCTTAAATCACTGTATCTTACAAAGTCCCAGATGAAAGAATCAGGATTCAACAGAGTCATAAAACTATTACAATAGGTGATAGTATTTCTTTGGGTCTAGTTGTTAATAGAGCTGGCTCTGACATCAAACAGACCAAGGCTTCTATGTGCAAGCTTGGTCGAGAACTAAGTCTCAATTTCCTACATACCTTTGTCAAAGATTATCAGTACATATTAGCCATTACAACATTTCCTCCATGGTATAAATGCACCATGAAGATGTTAACTATCTGCTTCATCTAATGCTGTATCTCAAGTGCCTGGCACGTATTAGGTGCTGATATATTTACTTAATGAATCAGGATAACATTTAGTATGGTAAACATCACTTATCATTCCTCTCTCTCCACTTAAAAGTAATAAATATACGCTAGAAGAGAGGCAACACATTAGTTTAAAAAATAAAAAGACAGAGTGTAAGGTGACTGTTATGATAGAGTTGAAAAAAAGAAAGAAATAGAGCATGGTGAGAGAAATAATGTCCAAACACTCTCTTTGCTGACACTAGAAGAATGTTCATCAGATCAAATCTATGCTGTTGAGCTCTGAAAATATATAATTTAGGAAAACCACTGGAAAACTGGAACCTTTCTAAAAAACAACTGATATTTTTAGGGATTATCAACTGTCTTCTAATATGCAAAGAGCTATTCAATGGGGAGAACTGAAGTTTATTATTATTATTATTATTATTATTATTATTATTATTATTATTATTACAAATAGGAAGGAAAGGAAGACAGGAAGCTATTCACTTGCTAACAAATAAATAAATAATTAACCAACCAAACTTGGTAATAGTTAAATATGACCAATATAGAAAAAACTTTATTTGGAAATAAGGCATTCTCTTTCACTGGTGTGTGTGACAAGGGCTTAACATCTATTTAAGGAATGTGATGGAAGAATTTGGAGCATAAGTTAGGCACCAGGAAACATTCAGGATTTATATAGTATTTTCACTTGAGCCTTCATGTTTCTAGGGTGGGTAGAGTGCTCAAATGTCAGCAGCATCACCGTCATTCTGTGAGCTAAATAGCTGGCTCTTTGTGCTTCATAGTCGGCCTCTGTGTCCCAGTGTATTTCAGAAACAGTTTTGTTCTAAGCCTGAGAGCCTTGGTTCCTGTGTAATTCTCACAGGTCCTTGGAACAATTCCCCCCTTTCCCTTGGAACAATTTTGCTGGTATATTTTTATGCCCATTGAATGGGTTAGGGTGAAAGGAGCCTATTACGCAACACTTGATTCTGATAAAACCACAAAGAACTTTAAGTCCAAAAATAGTTTGTTCCTATACGACTGGATTGAAATGATGTTAAACTTGATCCATTTTAGCATGTTGGCAATAGAGATTGAAAATAAAATGCAAAAATGATGACAAATGGGTAGACAAACTGACATGCCTTTGTATACAGCAAGCAGTAATAAACAGATGGTACAGTCTGAGTAACGTACTGACAGGAGTTTCAACAACCAACTGGTGCTGCACCTGTTAACCTGGAAGGAATTAATGTAGGAGAAGTTACTGCCTTTCTGTATTTCTAACCATAAGTTTGTGCATGCATGCGCACACACACACAAACACACACAGATACTTTATTCCATTTATTCTAACTTCTCCTTGGCAGTAAATTCCAGTTATAGCTTCTTCCTACTTTCCACATGAGCCTTTTCTAATAATAGTATAATATCTCTGAAAATTCCACCTAATTTGATAATCTGGATAATTTCATCCAGACAGTATAAACTTGTTTTTCTTAAATTTTGTCCCAGATCATTGAGCTTAATTATCTATAGTGAATATTTTGAATATTTCCATATCAATTTGCTTTTGGTTTTTATATTTTGTTTTCTCAAGCTCTTTGCAAATGGCCTCTAGCAATAGTCCCCTTAATGTTGTGAGCTATTTAAAATTCTCAGTTTTTAACAACTCTAGTTTAATTCTGGTTGTATTCATCATTGATAATCTATTTTATCTAACTCATGCTAGCTACCTATGTTACTTAGTTTTAGTAATTGAACTTTCACCAGTACTGGGCAAAAGCCCTCAGTATTGTAATATATATAGAATTTGCTTAGTAATAATTTGATGATAGAACAGAAAATGCAAAAGTTGATGATTTTGCTTCATATACATCTTTACTTATTTTACGTTGCACACTTAACATTAGGTATTGATTTTTGCCACTTTTAATAGTACAAAATATAGTTCCATCTTTTGCATGCAGAAAAGGCCTTTTTAAGCAGGAGTTTCTCATACCTTAAGTTGAGTTTGAATCTGGAAGCCCTATTAATAGAGTAATGTGAATTTTCAAGATTACTATACTCTTACTAATCTGAGTTTTAACATAAGGCAAAAAATAAAAAGCATTAAGTCCTCATTTAATATATGAGCACAAGAATTTACAACCTGAAAGGCAGTATCGATAAATTCACTTATAAAACTTTATTTTTATAATCCAACTTCTAAATTTTGGAAAATGGGTAGTGAATGAATTTCCAATATCTGGAGCATGAAGCAGTCAGCAATGTATTATGGGTTATGGAAGATGAATAAATGTATGATAAAATGGATCTGAACTTTATTTCTGTTGCGGGAAGCATAGGACAACCCGTGATTGCTCTGGAATCTGCTTAAAAAGTAGAAAAAAATGGTGTCATTTATAAGGGCTTGAACACTTACCCTTTCTTCATTTTGGGAAAAGACTGTTATCGAGAATCCAGATGGAGAAAATGCCCCATCAACAGTAAAGTGGGTTGGAAAAATGTTTCATCATAGCACATTTTGAAGTTACTACTTAAGACGACTCTACATGAATATTTGAAAAGAGGAGATGTCAAATATAAAGGCACAGGAGGCCCAGAGGGTTTAGTGTCTTTATTTGCGTTGTTTCTCATAAATAATTCTATTTTGGGATATAGGCTTAAAAGGCAGCTGCTAAAGTTTCTAGTATATATGTGATAAATGTGACTCTTTTTAATATCAAAGTTACCCTTAGGATAGTAAGAACATTTATTTTAAAGAAATATAAAAATAAAATGAATAAAATATGTCAGGTACCTCAGATCATTGCAAATTAGTCATCAAGTCCCTCTCAGTTTTTTCTTGGATTGTATGAATCATGCCTTGGGATACAGTGAAACTCACCAAAATGTGTTTCTGACAACTGGGGGTGGGAAAGGGTTCAGAAAGGAGAAACTCAGGGGAAGAATTTTTCCTGACTGTCAAGTAATTCATCTGAACAGAAGAAAAACAGATTTTCAAACCATTTAAGGCAATGGAAGATGTCAGAATTCCAGGGTTTTTCTGTTCAATAGCCCACTTAACCTGCTGGAGAATACCTTAAGTATAGCAAATGAATAGTAAGGTAGAATGACATTCAAGTGCACTTTTTTCAATATTGATATTTTTCCCTTTAAATTATATGTCTAGAAAAGCTTGGCCTTCCAAGCAGTCTGTTAGGGTTAGGAAACATAAATAATAAAAAGTTTGATTGCCTCACAGGTTTTCAGGAACTCCTGGGCTGAAGAAATGTGATCTGAAGGGAACTGCTTGCTTGTTCTCTCCTTGTATCCCTTAAGAACAAAAATGGGGTATAACCAGAAGCTGCAGATGTTGAAATCCCCATGGGTATATCCCACAGATTGTCTGCTGAATATTGCTGATGATATAGAAATTCGTTCACACGAAAGGAGTGAGCCTCTCTGGACGGATAATTTTCTCAGTTTATGGTGTATGTGATGATTTTGTAAAGTGGAAAATAGTTGGGGGCAGGAGCTTGAGAATCCTACCAGGTAACTTTAGGAATTGCAATCAGTCAAGGACCATCTGCAAATTGTACAGAATTCAGTGGAGAACAGAAAACTCAAGTGTGTGTCTATGACTTCCCCCCATATCCCTTCCACACACATACACGCTTTACATTCCCAGAGCCTGGGCTATAGTGCATGGTTCATAAAACACTCCATAAATGATAACTGAATGAATGGGTAAATGAAAGAGCGCACAGATGAAATGTTTTTGAGATATCAAGACAGTTCTCTGTCCATGCATCCTGTATAGCTATCTCCTGTCCTAAATTCATAAAAAAGAGTTTATTGGCTTCTTATTTTGGTAATATCTCATGTTAGAAAAGAACTTACCATTAGAAACTATAACAGGTCTGCGAATAATATCATTTTGTTATAATGTTAGTGAGGGAAAAATAAACAATCCTAGTGGATGGAATATTATTCTAGGACCTGGTCTCAGAGAATCTTACTTAAAGTCTCAGAGAATCTATTGATGATGCTAACTGAGGGCTTACTGGTCGAGTGAATGAAAACTCAGAAGGTCTATCATTTAAGCAATCAAATTCTCATCCACAAATGTTTCCTGTATGGTGTTCCTCAAAGTGTGTGTTATACTCCACCACACCGTATAATCATCCTGATTACTGCAATGTCATCCTCCCTTGATACAATGCAGATATGGTAATCTGGGTTGTTTTTTGAAATCCCACTTCATGGCTCACTAGCTCCGTAATATCACACAAATCACTTCATCATGCACCTATAAAATAATAAACAATTCTCTGAGAATTAAGTAGTTAATATATTCAAAGTGCTTTAAAAAAGGATCTGAATTTTTGCAAGCAGGCAATCTATCCTAGCTGCTGGAGTTGCTACTATTAGAATAGTAGTAATTCTTCTTGAATATACATCTATGTAATATATAATATAATACTAAATAATAATTGCTGCTTCTACTACTACAACTACTACTACTTATTTTTGTATCTTACTTAAACCCGCAAGTGGGCACTTTAATTTCTTAAAGCATATCCCTCAGTTAGAGTTCTAGCTTCGTCCTTGTAACTCTTGACTACACAGCCATCAGGGCCAGCTCCTGTGACAACCCCATTATATACCTTTGCACCATTGTACACAAGTCTGTTTGCTTAGCTTACTCTATGAATCCTCCTGATTTCCTGACAAACTCTACTCTATCCTCTAAGACTATGGGTGCTCAAACTTTATCTTGTGCCACTAAATAAATGCAGGAAGACTGACTTTCCAAAAACTAGGAGTGAGTTCTCTAAGGTGGTCCATGGCAGGCCAGTGTCATCTGCCTTTAGTCATATCTCCCCTAATAGATGTTCTTGGGTCTTGGGTCCATTTGACAAGGTGACCAACTTGCTGCCCACAAGGTGTACTGAACAACGGTGGGCTTTTGATTGCTGTCAAATTTACTGTTTTTTTTTTAGCCTACTCAGAAAATGGTAGAGGCTAGTACAGATTCATCTGCATCTGCTAAGAATGTATTGTAATCATCAGTGTCTTTAGAAAATGCTTCTTCACTCTTTACCATACCAGATGTTTCTCACTGCAAAGTTTTTATTCAGATTAAAATATGAAAGAGGCAGCTCTGTTAATATAAAGCAGGAATGGTTGACCATAACTAATCTATGAATGCATTAAGGAAGGAACAGAGTGATCTGGGATAGTTTAATATTTCTCAGTAATTCTCCACCTCACATTGAGACTATCTCGGGTGCTACTAGATTATTAGTGGGAATCATAAAGTCATCTGTCTGCCTGCCTGCCTGTCTGTATGCTAGAGTTTGTGGGTATGGTCAAGGAGTCAATTGAAACAAGGGTGTGACTTCACAACTTCAAAATTAATATTTTCATATATACTTCAGTCTAGATTCCACAGTAAGGAAATAAATAGGTCCATTTTAAGTTCCATTCCACTTCACGTTGCTAAGACACCATAGAAATATTTCAATATTTAAGCTCCTTAAGCCAAAGACACTTCCTTAAAATACTTTATTTAATGAATATACATAAGATCATGGTTTAATGGAAAGGCCACATTTTTCATTTGTTAAGTGTTGAGGTAAAAGTTTTGATCAGTTATTTCCAAATGATGACATTTTGAGCTACTTCCCTGATTTTTAATTTTGTCAGTTCTAAAATTAAGGTAATTATAACTAGCTACCAAGGCTGTTTTGATGCATAAATTTAATGTTAAAGGGCTTTTGAAAAGTTTAAATGCTGCATAAATATTATTGCTGTTCTTAACACTGTCCAAACACACTTGTGGGAAAATAGTGCAGTGATAGAAAGCATGTTTCCAATTTTCTCATCCCCTCGTAATCACGTATTACTTAACCTTGGAGAAGTTACTTTGGAATATTTAACTCAATTCTATTTAAGCTTTCTTGGAATGTGGGGGGGGTGTGGATTGGAAAATATTTTCTGTAGCAACTGAAATTTTCACTGCTAACACACTTAATAGAAGTTACACATTTATAATGAAATATGTAGAGAGAGAAACAAAATGAACACGCAGAAACAACCTACTATATTACAGAGTTCATGCTCATCTAGTTGAATTACCCAGGCAGGATTACTATTTTTCATAATATCAATTAAGATAAATGTAGGTTCTCTGTATTTTTCTGCTAAAGCCCCACCTACTGGGTTAGACATAAATACAACTTGTTATGTTTTGAACTGTCCAGTTGCTTCTCTAGAGTTTTCCAAGAGTCTGGTGTGCCTTTATGACATGTGGAGAACAGGAAACATCACCTTAATTAGAAATTAGCCAACAAATTAATTCAAAGTGAAAGCTACTCCCGCTCCTTCTGCTAAATGAAGGTATAGGGAAACTTTACCATTGACTACTTCTTAAGGCCAAGAAGGATTTTACATATCTATATACTCTCATACTCTTTTACTCTGCCAATTTTGAGTTGATAGCATAGTCTACTTTAAGAGACAACTCTAATAGAAATGGTTCTGAAAGAACTCCTTTTTTTTTTTTTTTCTTTTTTTTTAGACTAGGTCTCATTATGTTGCCTGGGGTAGTCCCGAACCTGTGGACTCAAGTGATCCCTTCCCTCAGCCTCTCAGGTAGCTAGGAATATAGGTGCCCACCACCATGCCCATCTGTTTTTTCAAGACTATTTCGCTATTTGCCCGGGGTAGTCTTGAACCCATGGACTCAAGTGATCCCTGCTCCCAGCACTGTCTGAAAGAACCAATAGCTTGACTTTGTGCAACCAGATTTAGGATACCGTTTTATAACTGGTAAGTGGAAGGAGATAATATATGGCGATAAAATACGTTACATATTTTCTTAATCAAAAACAAGTTGGAAATCCATCTTTCCTCTAAAATATATTCAAACAGTTGATGGTTTTCCTCTCCCACTCTCCTCATGTCATTATGCATTCAACTACTTCTGCCCACAGAGTACCCTCATTAGAGAGGACTGGGCACAATGTTTTATTGTTGGGATTATATTTCAATAGTTTGCATTATCTTAATTTTCTCATTTCCCAGGGCATTTTGAAATGGTATAATAACATGAAAAATGTATGACTTTTCCCAATGAAAAGTTAATTAACAATTGCTTTTATTCTTCATGAACAACTTCATGGCTAAATTACTACCAGGTGCTAGCATTTTTTGGATTTTATTCTTAGGTGGTTAAATAGTACTAAATTAGATCTTCTTTGATCTAATACTGACTAGAGCCAGACTTTCAGAATCCAGGTATAAACCACTTTCTTTTGCTGTTGTTGTTGTTGATTATTGTTTAATTTGACACCATGTACAATTAAATGCAATAAGAATTTTTGTCAGTAAGGAAAGAGTCACAAAGAAAGAGACTGTCTTCAAATAGAGATACCTGTTTTCATGGAGGGAAAAGTATGTAGAAAAAGATGAATGAATACTTCACATTTGAGATGTTTTTTTCTTTATTCCTATTTGTTCCTAATTCCAATTTGTAATTGTTATGTATATGGTTTCCCAAATTTGTTTAAGGAAAGCTGAATGAATTTTCCAGAAGACAAAAGTTTCAATTGAAAAATTATTCTCCATCCTAAGTACTGATGAGTATAATGGTTTTCTGGCATGGGGGATATGCTGGACAATATATTGAGAGCTGAAATTACAGGTAAAATTAAACTTGTGTTTTTCACAAGTTAGCTTGTTTACAAATTAGTAACAAATTTGTTTAAAAAGCAGCATTTGCAAAACATCTAAAAACCTTAAATTTTAAACTCAGAAATTTTTTTTCCTACATAGGATAACAAGTTCACTGGTCCTCTACCTTTTGCTACAAATTGAAATTTCATGAAAGCCATTCAAAGAATGCCTCCTCTGAAGATTCTGATTTAATTGAATTTGGAAGAAACCTGATCATGGGAATGTTTTAAAGTTCCCCAGGAGAATGCAATGTGCAGGAAAGACGGCAAAACCAGTGAACTTGTAAACATCATACCATTTCTTACACAAAGCCATTAAATTCAGTGATTATTTAGACATAAGAATAAGTAAAAAAAAAAAAAAACCAAAACCCAATACCAATAAAGCAGACACTTCCTAATCATGTTTGCAATCATGCATCACTAAACATGATTGGAAATCATGGAACACCACTATTTGGGTTACAAAATGCCTGGAAGAATTAATTATAATATACTAAAACCAGCAAGTCATTTAAAGCAAATAGGATGTCAATTAGTAGTTCATATAAAAAATGATTAGATTATTAGACAATGGTTTATGTATATAGCATGCTATATTATAATAATTGATAATTGCATATATTAGTTTTTATTACATATTATTAATATTACCCATATAAATAATTACTTAGAATAAACAAGGTATTAGCAATGTATTTCTTCTAGAAAATAAGTTATTTCTACTTTTATTGATAGTTATTTTTATATTTTCTATGGTAAATTACTAAGGAGAAAAACTAGAAATAGTTACATATTCATTAAATGTATATGTTCCTACCTTCCTGCATATTACTGACTGTTTAGATAGCTTATTAAAATCAAATTTCTCATTCTCCACAATATTCAGTATATGAAATTATTAATAATTTGTTTAGCATGGTATTTGAAGATACACAGAACTGAAATACAAAGGAATCTTGAATACATGGACAGATGTGTATATATATTTTATATAAAATATGAACATATAATTTCTCCCCAAATTAACCTAAGATATAATAGAAAATATAAAAGCATCAAAATTAAATTGAAGCAGAAACTGGAGGGTCTTTGCCTGTTACGGAAACTCATCTAAAATTCAACTGGCAGAAAATTAGATGAAACTTAATTAGAAAATGTTGAAAAACTTAAATAAAGCCCATTTGTCCATCTCAATATTAAAATATATGGAAAAATGTTGACCAAAAGAATATGTAAACAAATTAGTGAAAGGAAGGAGAAAATCCCTGAATATACTTGTGTATGTAATAAAAATGGCATTTAAAATCAGTGGGTAAAGATGGATTATGAAATAAGTGATTTTGTAATCATATAAAAAGTCAGAGTACTGCTTCATATAGTGCAGTAAATTAAATTTTAGCTAAATTACTTGAATATAAATAAGCTTATGGAACCCAAAAACAGAAGAATGAGTAAATGAGGTGATGGAAAATATTTCTTGAGAAGTGAATAAAATTAAACTTTAATATAGAAAATAAGCATAGATATTTTTAAAAAGCTGTTTGTTAAAAATCAATATTCTAGAGCTGAATTTTACAACTACGTTTAAAAAAGAAATGCATTGAGTTAAAATAAATATATATTGAAGTAAAAGTTAATATAAAATTCAAAGATGTATGAAAAAATTCTCAACTTTAGAATCAATAAATGAAAAGAAAGGGAACATAACTTTTTAAAAAAATGAATTTTCATTGCGGTAATATTGGTTCATAGTTTTAGGTGTATAGAATTATAGTTCAAGATTTGTATATTCTATATTACAATTACCATCAAAAATCTACTTTCATGCACCACCATAAAATTGACCTCTTTAGTATTTCACCCATTCCTCAACTCCCTTCTCTTCTGATGACCACAACAAATATGAGAAATAACTTGTCATTTTACCTTGTTCACTGACAGGGGACTGAATTGGTATGTTTCAGGAGAGCAATTTTGTAATGTCCATCAGAATACTTAAGAGTGTGCATCCATTTGACTGAACAGTTGTGTTTATAATGTAAGGGATATTCAAAGGGATGTTTAAATCTATGTGCAAAGATTGAGTTATATAAATATTTGATTATTATTTTTACTTGAAAAATGAAATGATCAAAAACCCTTATAAGTGGGGATTTTTTTAAAATCAATGTATAGCTCTAAAGAGGAGATATTAAAAAAATTAGAAGTAATTGTATTTATATGAAAGATATTCCAAATACATAAATCTAAAAATGGGCTAAAATATATCCTATGCATACCTATAATGCTCGCTTTAAGCTATGTATTTATCAAGTTATAAGTAATTATTAATATGGGAAATGGATTGATACATAAATTTGATTCTTTTAGTTTTGCTTCTTGAGATTTTCAAAATATATAAAATGAGCATTAATAAATGTGAAATTGCTTGAAGCAATGTCTTTAATTTTAATCATATTGGTATCTATACACTATTAAAGTAATTTTTAGTTGACAGGCTTTTTTGTTTGAGCATACTATGTCCCTCCTCCATTTGTCATTGGGTCATTTTACTTTCCTAATGCTTATCTTTTTTCAGACTTTTAATAGCATGTTCATATCTCTCATTTTTTTTTCCACTGGCTAAAGATGAGGGAAAAGTAACTCATTTTCATACACTCCACATACTTCTATTACTTCTTCATTTTAAGTGAGACCCATAAACTTTTATTTTGTCTTCTTTCAACTGTCAGAAGTATATCTAAATTCCATACATAGCTAGAGAGATTTTAATGTCCTCACACATTTCTTCATTTCTACTGACTTCTCTAAGTTCTGCAAACTCTTTTTTAAAATATTAATGTGTATTTTTCATTGAGGCAATGTTGGATTATAACATTATATGAGATTTAGGTGAACAACCTCATAAATCATCTATATACTGCTATATTATGTTCACCACCAGATCTAGTCTGCGTCCATCATCCTTCAGTTGATCCCTTTTACTAAATTACCCCCCTTCCTTTTATTTCCCTCCTCCTTCCTTTGTGGTAACCACAATTTTGTTGTTATGATCTAAAACTTTGTTTCTGTTTTGTTTAGGTTGTTCATTTGTTTTGTTTTTATTCACCACTTACGAGTGAAATCATACAGTGTTTGTCTTTCTCTACTATTAATTTTGTTGAGTTATATTTCCTCTTTGTTCTCTAACTATAATTAGTTCTCTTGTATTTTGTCAAAGGTTCATTCTAAACATTGAAAACATGAATGGCATGCGTATTATGGCACCATAACATATTTTATTGTAGAGTCAGCTGTACTGCTGTCCTTACATTTTTTTCCTCTGTCACTTTGAAGAGATTATCCCTGTCTTCAAGGTCAAATAGATTATCTTTACTTTGCCCCAATTATCTCTGAAATTCAAGTAACAACAGAAATTCTGAGTCTAGTCTATATCTCTGAACTCTCTTTTGTTCTGTCCAACTCCCTACCCCTCCTCCCTCCCTCTTTCTCTCTCTCTCTGTAGTTATATAGCAAATACCTATATGCATAAAATTAATAGTAAGTTACTGTTTGAATGAAAAAGAGAAACCAATGATAGATATGATTTTCATCTAACAAAGATAAAGACTGAAATTATGAAGGAGAAAGAGCAGAGAGAAGAATTAGAGACATTTGAAAATGATGAGATTCTTGAGCGAATGTGTTGGTGTCAACGTCTCAACGTCTACTAACCAAAGATTGCCTGTTGCCTCCTCCTGTCCCACCACCCCAAGGCACATGCACATGAGGAAAACCTCGCAGCTTCATTTAACTTACTGCAACAAGTATGAACTGACTCTATGGGAACCATAAGTAAGAGGGTATGAGAAGGGGGTTGTTAGTACAGAATCTGAAACAAAGTATTGAGTAATTCTCAGGAGGGATTTTGAAAACAGAAGCAGTTTTGAATTATATACTACTCAAGGCAATATTGGATTGAGTATTTTAATTTTTCTTGGAGAGCTGAGAAAATTCAGGGACTAGAATTATCACTGGTAAAGGAATCACAGTAACTCATGTTAGTCGAAAGAGGGCATGTGCTTTAATCATTTTCCTGGTTGAATGACCTTGTCTCTGTCTAGCTCTAAACATGGTCTGAATGGCCTTCCCTGGACATTATTTATTTTCCATGAGCACTTTCCATCTTCAGTTGGGAACAACATGACCTAGCTGCCAGCGGGACAGCTATTCACTTTACCAGTCCTTCTTTTGGCCAAAGACAGACAAGGTCAGCACATAGAACACTGATTTGTAGGGCACAGATCTGCACAAATCAGGGCATTCTGCCCTTAAACAGCTAGATGGGCAATCAGGGGGATAATTTTGGTTGTTCGGGGAAGTACCAGGAGATCAGTCATTTACTCAGGCATCTTTGGCAAAGGTTAATTCTGCTTTGTATCTATGCTACCACTGTCTTTAGCTAGCACTTGAAGTTCAGTAATGTTTTTTTCCTTACCCAGTTTTTCTGAGCAAATGCAAATACTTGACCTTAACTCCTCTTCTGTCTAAATGCAGATCCTGAGATTATAGCATGGGTACAGATAATTCACTGTGGAAAGGATTCCCTTTTAGCAAGGGTGGTTCAATCACCTGGGGTCCCATAGAAGATCCACCTCAGAAAGGCCCACTTAGAGGAGAGCAGTCTTTATTCCCCAGCCCCTCTTTATATGTGTGAAATAAATGGATTAAGGGGGAGGAGGGAAATGCTTCCAGCATTTTGCCTCTGTGAATTTTCAAATTTTATATGACAATCATATTATCAGGAATTTGTCTCATGGTGATTGTTGTCTCATAATAAATAATACAACAGAAACCCGTAGACCTGACAATTGCATGACTTACCCCAGATGAATTTCATTTCTTGGACCTTCTATTAGTAATTTGAACATTTTGAGAAAAGTTCTTTAAAGCTCCACAGTATACGCAACAAACATGGTGAAGTCTAGGAAGAAATAAAATTTAGTTCCTGACAGAATCCTGCAGAATTTTTCTCGATGTCCTAAGTCCTGAAGGTGGAAGCTGAGTCTGACTTTTGCTTGGATCC
This sequence comes from Uropsilus gracilis, assembly GCA_004024945.1. NCBI lineage: Eukaryota > Metazoa > Chordata > Mammalia > Eulipotyphla > Talpidae > Uropsilus > Uropsilus gracilis. The sequence continues at coordinate 41,050 of PVHY01004165.1, forward strand.
CTTAACTACAGTAGAAATGAAGATCCTTTCTGATTTTTTTTGGTAAATCACCTTAGCAAGTTCATATCAAAAACTACTCTCAGGTGCCAGGCACAGTCACTCGTGCCTGTAAGCTTCAGCCTATGAAGTGGCTGGGGCTACGAATTGCGGTTCGAGTCCCGCCTGGGGCCCGTAGAGAGACCTAGTTCCAAAAAAATAGCTGGGCGTAGTGGTGAGCACCTGTAATTCCAGCTACCTGGGAAGCTGAGGTTGGAGATTGCTTGAGTCTGTGGTGCCCCTGGCAACAAGAGCCTGTGGTTCCACAGGCAAAAATAGCGAGACCTAGTCTCAAGAAAAAAAATTGGAAAAACTACTCTCAGTCAGCAATAAAAATCATAGAAAAGAAGAAAAACCAGTTTCATTCTGCTCTTATGCCACTGTATTGGTGTGTACCTGCTGAAAGTGCTGGATATTGCTTAGAGACTCTCACTGAACAATATACCTTTGCTTTTAGCGGTATAACCCCAGTCCAGATCTGTGTAATAAAGCTTAGGCAATGAGTACTTATGAAAGAATGACTAGATTAAAAAAAAGTACTCAAAATATAATAATTGAAACTGCTTACTCACCAAATAGTCTACTGTATTTTTTTCTTTTTCAAAATACTTTTTATTCATGAGAATTTTTTTCATTTCAAATGTTTATCATATACTCTTTATTCAAAACTTCTGTTATCACACCTGTCGTAATTCAAGCACCTACTAATCACTTCTGAGAGAAAAACACATAATTCTAAATGACACTCTTTCGAAAATCTGAATTAAGCAGAGAGTAGATCTGTTCCTCTAAATTCTTGTCTAATGGCTAATGGAATTGCCAAGGCAGAATTTTTCCAAAGTTCAAAATACTTGTCTTGAAAATTATTTTGTGAAAACTAAACTCTTCTAACTAGGTGGATTTATGCATTGTTTTATACTGGCAGTCGAGCGCCTTGAGAAGTTGTGTATCAATTCAATGACATAACAGGATAAACTTGATCTCTCGGTTCTCTATGATTCTTATTACTAGACTGAGAGTGGTTTTAGACATGAACTTTCTGAGGTACATGTTGGTTGACCCCAAATGACATGCACATAAATAAGTTAATAGTCTACAAAAGTCAAGTAAAAGTGAAAAATGAGAGATATGTGCTCTAACCTTTGATATTCTGGTTACAAGCTAAACTACGTTGGGTATATCACACCTGTTTGTATCTTCCATGAAACGAGTCCACTTAAAGCAAAACTGATAGAAATTGAATAAAGAAGTGCATAGTTAGTTATTAATAAAGAAACTTGTTTGAAGAGAATATTAGTGATGGGATCTTGAAGAAGTCAGGTATTTTCTGGCTGGTATTCTCTATCATTACTAGCCTCCCCTACTGCTTATCAGCATCATGAATAGTATCCTTAGCCAAAGCAATCCAAGTAAGAAGTTGTTAGGTTGTTATGTCATTGTATGAGCAGGTCCAGCTAAATGTTTCCTGTCTTTGAAATCAAAGCCCTAAATCAGCAACTGACTCCAAATTATATCTCATTTTTACATTTAAGATTGCATTTTCATTTTGTTGACTATTCTTAGTGAATCCAGTTTCATTCCTTAATATAAGGTTTTATCCTTTTATCCTCAGATTCTCTCTAGGATGTCATGACATTTGCTTAAGCTGTTGTTTACTGGCATTCCAAGCTAAAATAATTATTTAGCATGATTTTTTCCTGTTTATATTCTTACTATTCAGTGCCCCCATTTTAAAAGTGTTTTACATTTTAAGAATGTTTCACTCATGTGCAAAATTGTTGCAATGACACAGTTCTTATTTCATACTTTACTCATGCATATGAATTTTATTCTTAACAGAATAGTGGAAATGCTGCATAAAATTAACTCAACTGCTTTTACTTCTTGATATGTGTGTATTTTATTAACACTCTACTTCTGTGTTACATTGAAGAAGGAAGGACTAGAAAGAAAGGGAAAGGAAGGTTGGACTGCTCTGTATTTCTCTTTCCCAACACTGAAGTGTCACCATTGTTAGTGTAAGTAGTTGGCTACAGCAAGTAAGAACACAGGTGAGAAAGGATATGGTATGGATTTCTGATTATTAGAGTTTCTTAAAATGGCGTTAAAATTCTTTTTGTACCAAAGCAAGCTTTGTTTCACATGGTCAAGCATTACCTTTCATGACTCTCTATTTTCCTGCTTACTGCACCCTTAACCTGTATTACCTTGCCTTCTCACTGAATGCCTATGCATTGTGGTTTCTTGAGAATGTTGTGCTCATGGGCTAATATGGCAAATGTGAATGGAGCAGTGAGGCATGGTGGACACACAATGCATGTACATATTCCATTGCCCTATGTGATTTCACAGATAAAATGCAAAGTCAGAGATGAAATAATTAAAATGTCCAGGATGGTCACAATACAAATTTGAACCACCCATGAAACTGGACTTATTGAAGTGTCATTTTTTATATGAATATTTGGGATCAGGGAAATGAAACCACCTTTTCAGATCTTCTCAGACCTCTTGTTATACCTCTATGCTTCAGAATCTAGAAAAGTGATAGAAAACATAGACATATCTTCAGAAATGAGGAAAATGGGCAGAACTTTAGTGGAGAGCATTTCAAATGGTTCATCTTATTTCCTACTGAGCTTTTTGGCTTTGCCAATAGGCACTTCAGGGATGAACACAGACTGCTTAATACTCATCAGATTTCCCAAATATCTATGGCTATAGCAGCAAATGCCAATGTGGCAATGAAAAATGAAAACCATGACTTCCTACTGGTTCAGATTTGCATACTGCCTGTTAGTAGTTACCTACCACACACCACATACATACACACATCAAATTACCAGAACAGGCAACTAAGTTATAATGGGAAGGCTATTTGATGGCTGCAATATTTGAGCACACAGAGGAATCTTTTAAGAGACAAGGTTTTCCAACAGATATATATTACTTGCTATTTATCATATGGGTATTTGTGATTATAAACATATGCGCTCATTTTATATATTTTGAAAAACATGAAATTACCCACAACTTGACTCCCGTTCTGGACATAAGTGAACACCTTTCTCTGTAGTAATTATTTTTTTTCTTTCAAAAATTAAGTATGACCATATTTTGCCAAAGGTTACAACCTCCTCTTTCAATTGTGAACAGCTTCTTAGCCTGTCATTTCAAAAATTTTCCCCATGGTTTATTACTTTAAGTATAAAAAAAAAAACAAACAAACTTATGGGCTGCTGAGGGGCTATATTATGGAAACAATTTCACTTTTTTCTTTTTTTTGAGACTAGGTCTTGCTATTTTTGCCTGTGGAACCGTAGGCTCACATTGACCCGGGTACCACAGACACAAGCATTCCCCAGCCTCAACTTCCCAGGTAGCTGGGATTACAGGCACGCGCCACCACATCCAGCTATATTTTTTTGGAATTAGGTCTCGCTATGTGCTCCCGGCGGGACTCAAACCATGATCCCTGGCTCTGGCCATGGCTTCCTAGGCTGCCGCTTACAGGCATGTACCGCCATGCCTGGCCATATAGAAAGAATTTGTAGTGTTAGCTGTAATGGGCTGACTTGACAACTAGAGTAAAGGCAATAATAAATTATGATGACCAAATTTTGAAATTGCCAAGTGCAACTTAAGAAAAAAACAGCCTATTTATCTTCAACCTTCGTGTAATTGACTAATTCTATAGTAAATAGGGTTGGTAGTAACTAAAACCTGTTACATTTCTAATGATGCCCAATGAGCCTTGGGGAATGAATAGGTGGATGCAGTCCAGTTGTTAGAAAATAGTTCTTTGTTACTGACTTCTCTGAGAAGAAATGAACACTTTCATTTATCAGGGACAGGGTATAAAGTGTTCCTCACTGAAGCATTTCTAAAAGCTCTATGCTCCTTGGAATACTGATAAGGTCTTTGGAATTAACTGTAAAATATGCAAGTAATCTGGACTATCACAATTATAATAGTAAATTCTACAATCACTATTATATATTAAGTCATTAGCAAGGTAGTGTTAACAAAGTAATATATAGTTTTCTTGAGGACTGTAAATTTTTAAGAAAATCAGTATTAGTGGGGGGTAGTTTGGAGAAATTAATCTTAAAGTAGATCTCAGCTGTGGCTACACACTGGAAGCGCTTACAAAATAATGGTGCCTAGGACCCACTTACAGAGATTCTGACAAGTGATTTGTGGTCCTAGCATCTGAATTTTAAAAGTTCCCCAGTTGATTCTAATGCGCATGTAAGTTGAGAAATACTATGACATGTCTGGGTCACAGAAAAACAACTTCTCTACTTTCCGCAGCTTTTCTGAATAGTTGTCATAACACAAACTCAACTTATCAAAAACATGTACGTGAAATCATAATAATGGTTACCTCTGTGTTTACTACTTGCTGCCATAATCAGGAAACTCTTCTTGTTTAGATATGGATTTATGGGTTGAATAAAATTATAGTGCAAAACAATCATGCAGCCAACTTCTCCCTTCTATCCAACCATTACATTGCTCAGTCTGGGCACCCAGACTAGCTTTTTATGGGTGTTTAGCAAATTCCTGGTAGTATTGTTAATTGCAAGCTTTAGAAATGTAAAGATTGAATAAAGAATCAACCAACATAACATCAGACTGGCAAGAAAGAAAAATGTCTTGTGTCATGTGTAAAATATTTTCTTCTGACCTTTCATATCTACATTCCATTTTTTTCTACCCTACTCTGTGCCCTGGAGAATATCCTTTAAGAACTTCATCAGAGAATCTCTTTCCCTCTTGCTTTCCAAGTTGATCACGGCAGAGAAAGAGCTAAGATGAGTTAAAAAAAGAGTGGAATATTTGTTTGCTCAGATTCCTATAGGAGCTCCATAGATGAGCTAGGACCATCTACTGAAGACTTCTGTTGACAGCTCTGTCTTGCAACTTTACTGCCTCTGGTTCCAGGAACCTCCTTCTCCTTGACCTTTTAGTCAGAAAGTCCACTTGGGATTTTTGCCATCTCTTTTTTTGTTTTCATAAAGCTACCCACATCTCTGTTGACAGCCTTTTCTGAAACTCCTCTCAGGTGTACCCTCTTTGAGAAACCTATTCTTTTCCTGTCAGGATTCTGATAAAGTCCGTGTGGGAGATTTTTGTAAATCTTTGTATAGCTAAGTTATGAGGAAAGCCAAATAGATAAAAATGTCCTATGTAAAACATTCTATGACTCCTTTATAGTCTGCCTCACCACACATCCCACCCCCAGAAACTGCACAAGGTCAAAGTCTTCTAGGTAATACTTCAGGACTCTACTGGCATAAAGATTAATATGGCATCAAACCTATTTGGCCAGTTGTATACCCATATTTATTCCTGTCCACACTCTTTCCCCTTTTTCTGGTTGTCTGAGGAGACTTGTGTAGTGGTCAACTAACTTTTGGCAATTTGTAATTCAGGAAACAAAAAAGAAAGGAGGGAAGAATTAAGAAATAGTAAAGTGGTCAGTTGATTAGGAGCAGTGTGTAATACTTCCAAGATGCTTTGGAAAAAGGAGTGGCTGTAGCTTCTGCTGAATGAAAATAAGAGGAAAACCTTAGGTTTTAAAGAAGCGTACTTTGCTTCCTTTTGATGGAATTAAGGGACTCTGGGAAAGGTGTGAAAATTACCTGTGGTTGCTGTACGGAGTTTTTCTCTTGCCAAATACCTTAAAATTATATGTGTTAAAACTTCATAAGCATTTCAGGAGCTTAATAAGATTTCTTAAATCTCACTACTTCCTTCTCTTTGTCTATTATTGACTCTTATTTCTACCCCCTAATGGTTATTTACATTTAGTGCTTTCTAGTAAAATCATTAAAATAAAATTTATGAGCTACTCATAATAAGCAGAAAATAAAGGAAGCTGAGGTGCTAGCAATCCACTCATTGCTGTTAATTGATGATAAATTTCACAGTTAAAGAGGAGAAAAGCCATATCATTAAATAATAGTAGTTGTCTTGGGAGGGATGCAAATGAATTGTTGTAATCTGTAGTTCTTTCCAAACTTTCTTTAATAAGTATGTCTGACTTACATGTTAAGAAAGTAAAATACAGTTAAAATTAAACTACATACTGATTTACACTGGGTTATGGAGGTACTTTGAGGTATTCACAGCTGTACTATTTATAATAATAAATGATTGTTATGGTTACATAACAGAATACTATATAGCAATGTAAATGAATGAATTATAGCCATATGAAAGAGTTTGAAAGAATTATAACATTATAATGTAAAGAACAAAAAGCCATTTCATTGTCAAGGGTCAACAAACAAAAAGAGCCAAATTTTAATAATTTAAATTTGCAGACCACATGCTACCTTTTGCAAACACTTCGCACTAAAGAAGGTGGTTATGAATGAGCTTAATAAAATGTTATAAAAATCTATTGGCTGGCCCCTGTTTTAGGTACCACTTTGGAAAGTTCAAACACAGGAAAACCTAATGAAAATATTATTTAGGCATGCATATGCAAGGGAGGAAAAATAATTTTCCCTCTACCTGTCTATATTCATGGCTGAATCACCTCTGTAATAAAATTAACAGAAGGAAAATCTAAGTTTTTGAAATGTGTATATCTCCCCAATTCATGGAAGAGACTCAGGAAAATTGAATAACTCTCGAAAATGAGACAAGCCATCAACTTAAATACCACTTCCAGAAAATTATGTAGGGTTGGTTGGGAAAGGAGTGATCCAGTTCTGGGGGCTGACTAGGAAAGCCACAGTAAATAAGAGTATGTTTATTATACAGATTTAGTCTTTTTTGTATATATATATATATATATATATATACGTGTATATATATATATATATGGATATATGGATAAGTCTGAAAAAACATACAACAGAAAATAAAATGTAGTTAAGCTTGGATAAGAGGAGGAGGGCAGTACAGTGGAGTGGTAGTATATGAGTAGTCTTTTAGGTTGACTTGCAAGTTGCAGATAATATTTCAGTTCTTCCAGTGGCTATGTGGTTATTATATTACTATGCTTTGCAAATTACCTGTACATTGGATATATTCTGTTTTATACATTAAGTATATTACAAGAAAAAGGGGATATATAAAAGTTGGGGGGAAATAGTGTCCCGCATGGGTTTCGAGACACAATATAGCACATTCCTTCAATATTTTAAACATACTGGAGGCTCAGTGCTTACTATTGTGTTTGTAACAGATGCATCAATTGAAATGATACTTATAATGTACTTGAAAATTTTTCTTACTAGCTTGACTAGACCTCTCAAATTCTTCAAGGATTCACTGTCATGGTTTACAGTATCCTGAATCCTGTAGGCATCCGTTCACATGAATTTTTATTGTGAAAAGTATGTTCTTACTTATTAAATCCTTTAGATAGTGCAAAAACAGTGACAACATTCTACTCAAGTAGAGTAGTTGAAAACAAAAGCAGAAAAGTAAATTAGGTTGAACAGAACTACACCTAGTGCCACTGGGACAGAGAACCATGCCCTGACTCACCATCACATGTTCTGCTGGTTTGTCAGCTCTGTAATTCCTTTCCCTAAGTTGATGTGCATCTATTTCCTTAGGACCAGGGGGGTATTTATCCTGTAATAGGTTTTCCGGCAACGTGTCTCATTTTAGCTGCTTCAGGCGTCAAGATAACACCCTCATCACTGCCTCTCTGATGGTTCCCCATTCAACAGCAGTCATTTAATCTCAGGACACTTTTCTTCACAGTCAACAGTTTTTCCTTTGTGTAATTAAGTCTCATTTTTTCTGGATAGATCCATTTGTGCCAGAACTCTTCTGCTGCCTTGAAGCTTACACCATTCAGTTATTTTTGGTGTTATCTCTTTCCTTTCATTAGCACAGAGCTAAACTGCACATATTTTGTTCTTTCAGCTTTACCCAGATTAAGATCTTCTAGCTTCTTAGTCATTCATTTTAGCTTTGCATTGAATTTCCTACAGTTCATTTAAATCCTCCAGTTCAGTTTATTTTGCCCAGAATAAATAAAGCATCACATTCTCATGCCTAATCTCTGACCCCCTCCAGTGGTAGGTGAAAAGCTTATCTGTGTCTGTGACTGCCCTTTGCTCCCTTTCATGGGCAGGCTCTAAGCCAAAATATAAATTCAATAATGTTTTTTTTCTTTTGACTCCCTTTCCTCAAGGCATTATCTCCTGTACAACTTTTTCAGTGCCTTTAAGTTGTCAGTTTAAATAAACTGTGTCAAGGAAATTAAGTGAATATATTAAAGAATCAAGAGTAAGAGATCCAGCCCAGGAACCAGTATGAACAAATTTACTCTATGAGATCTGTTCCAACAAACACAAGTTTGAATTTATAGATAGGAACAATGAGTCATTGATGTAAAAAAAAAAGTGCAAAGCTATGTTAATGCTTTCTATGTGACAGGAAGATAAATGTTGGAGATTAATTACTTCCTGGATCTCTAAAGACTACAGTAGGGTTGTAAATGCTGGGTACACACTGCTAAAACTGCTAAAATCTTTTTTTCCCACTCTCATACACACACACACATACATACACACACATATGCATGTGTGTGTATATATATATAAAACATTATTGATAGACAGATATTCTCTCCTCACTATGTCACTCATGAACCACCATCCTGATCTGTGCTTATCCCTCCCTGAATTTCACCCTCGCTTCTACCCACTCTCTTGCTGTATGCTTTAGTTCTCTTTAATTTTAGCTTTTTCTTTTCCTTTTATTTTTTCCTTGTATTCTACATAAAAGTGAGACCATGCAATATTTCTCTTTTACTTTCTGTCTTGTATCCACTAGCATGATCCCTTCTAGCTCCATCCATGTTGCCACAAATGGCATGTTTGTCTGTTTTGATTGCAGAATAAAATTCCAAGATTATTTAAGTATTGTTAAAATCTTAATCTGGCTCCTGGCTTATTAGAACAGGTTAAAAGACTGATTTACTCTCAAGCAACAGATTCCTGAATACAAATTTGATGTAACCCATCCTAACTGCTTGTCAATGTGGGTAACTTTTCTCTTGCCTACAAGACCTGGAAAATGGGGGGTAGGGGGTTGGGGAGGGGGAGGCGAGTCCCAGGAAGTTTCACAGTATGCTCACTAAATCTTAATATTTTAACAAATATATATTCCTAGCAAAATTTAAAAAAAAGACAATCAGTCATTCATTAAAATACAAATACATTTTTCATTACAACTATCCCTACTTAAATGTAAGGGATAAGTATTATCTTTGAACGGAATTTTAGCTTCCTAAGTTTAAAGAAACTGATTTTTCCATATCCTGGAGAAAGCTGTAAAGCTGCTGAGGAAACAGTATCAGAGGGATTACAATTGTATTCTAACCCTAGAATCAATATTATTCTTTTGGTGTTATAACAGAGAGTCGGATACCCTCATCCCCATTGGCAGAAATTCCATTTCTCAGAAGATTTGCATGTAAATTTGTGTTCTATCTGAGTTCACTGATTTCTTTCACTGTAGCCCTGGCACTGGAGGCACACATGTCCTCTAACCTCCAGACCCAACAACCCAGGGGCATTCTTGAACTCCTAGTTCCATCATTTAAATTACATTTAAATGTGTTCACCAGATCTCACTGCCCTTCTCTTAGCTATACTTTTATAGATATCCATGTCTCTTTCAGTATGTATGCATGACTAACCTTACTTTCTCCCTATGAGATTCATTCAGTTACTATATATTGCCCCCTTACTTTTACCTTTATTGCAAATGCTCTGAGATTCTATTGCTGTTTTTCCTATTGCCTTTTAGCCTATATGTGCAAAATATATTGATGGATAGTATATAAAATTGGAACTTTCCCTGAAACTCAAATCTCCCCACTCTATTAGAGCAGGGCAGGAAACTATATATTGTGTGACAAATATCATCATTTTTACAAGACATTCTTACTTATTGTACATGTTTTCAAATATAAATCCTCTACACATGAATCTTTGATGAAAGAATGGCATCGTTGTTAAATAAGCCAGTGCTAAATAGACATGGATTTTTGAAAAAATCTTACAGAATCAAATTCTTATTTCAGTAGAATTTCATTCAAACATTATATTGTTGCTACATCTATAAGGCAACTGTGATCTATTAACCAAGACAGGAAATAAGCTTGCTATAGTTAATTGGTTCTTTTAATATTATTCTGCATGCATGCACTGAAGTTTCCTTATTATTTCTACTGATATTAGCTGATAGTTGTTCCATAACATGCATGTTTGTGTGTGTGACTGTAGAAGTCATGGCTTGCTGCTCAAATCCAGCAACATCAATTTGTTAACAATATTTTAAAAAATGAAAAATTTAGAAAAACAGAATTCTTGCTTTTTTCCCTGAAAAATGGGTCATCTAGAAATTCTTTATCCTCATTTTAGCTTGATAACATTGGTTGAGCCCTTACTAAGGACTTCCTCCTATAGATGAACAAGCACAATCTAATTTAACACAGGTAACATTGGACCCGTTTCCCTTACAAACTTTATGTACCAGGATACAGACGTATTTGACTTTAAAACCTGAGTATGAAATAAAGTTTTATGATATGATATAAGTTAATATCAATGTTCTTAAAATACCCACATAAACAAAAATATAATTTTCAGTTGGCTAGTAATTAGACATATTCATTTGAGTGACATTTATTTTCCAAGTATGCATATTTCCAGTTCTAATACATTCATTTGATTATATGACAGATCTTCTCCAATTCAAATTAACTTTTAATCAATTTTTATGTTAGCATTAGAGTATATGTATATATCTGTTTATACATACATACACATAATAGCTCACATATATTTTTAAAGTCTCTCAGTGCCTTAAAAGCAAGGATATTTTTACTCCGTTGATTTATATCTAAACCTACATGTGAATGAAATGTTCAACAAATCAAAATAATATATGTATATGTTATAGCAGTTACATCTACTATACAATATACTTATATAATAAAATATATCAATATATTTTAAATTTATTGCTAATAAGTATACATTACATAATCTACATATTGATATAAGCATATGTGGCCTATTCAGTGCAATAATCAATAATGCACATTTATTTTTCCTGTCATGACTAAAGAACACAGTTTCTCTGTTAACTGGCTTCATTGATTTTGGAATTATCTACTTTTTAGGACTTTATTTCTACTCTTAATTCAGCATGTTTACATTCAAACAAGTAGTAAACTTAATGCTAAAGTAGGCAACAAATGCAGTTCCTTTCAAAAGTGTGATTGTCACCACTTAATAAAAGTACTGTGCATACTAGTCACTAGAGTCTCTTTTATATGTATATGGCTGAGATAGGTGTAGAGGATAGAAAACTGGAGAAATAGATAAAATGAGTTAACAATTCCAATGCAGAATGAAGTAGCTATATTACTATAGCAGGACACACATGCATTAGTATGGCTATATTATAATTATATTGTAATAAAATATAATAGTTGTATAAAAGTAAAAGAAAATGAGTGATTCTGCTTAGAATAAGGGAAGTATTTGAAATAAATTTCAAAGAATGGTAGAATGTACCAAACAAAAAATTGGGGGCATGAAAGAATAAAGGGTGCATTCCAGGAGGGAGGAAGGAACATATACAAAAGCTTAGTAGAATGTTACTTTATGGTGTCTTGTAAAAACGATTGATGGTTGTATTTCCAAAATGCTTGATGCTTTGGGGGAGTGCCAAAGAGGTAGCTAGAAAAGTACATTATCATTAGATTGTGAAAACCTTTAAAAGCCTGTTGATGGGAGATATAATTTCTATAAAGTACTATTTCTATAAAGAATAAAAGCTCCTTCTGACCCACATATACAAGGAAAGCTTCTAATTTTCTTAGTAGAATAGTAGACATAACAGTGAGACACCATAGCATACTTCTAATTAAGTCTTTCAGCAACTTTCAAGTATATAGTGCATTTTGATGCCCTTTTTAACCCTGACCAGTTGGTTGAATTTGGCACTGTATTATCAACTTGGACTAAAAAAAAAATATAGAAGTCAGAGAAACAGTGAGTGGCATGGTTCTATCTGTCATGTCACCCTCCATATTCTTCAGCCGATCAAAAAACGTAGAGCTGACGGGGAGCTTAGTAACATTCAGCTCCACTACGCTGCACACCAGCTATACACACAGGCGATCAATATGGTTTGGACACAGCTGATATAATTTGGTGGAGCTCTAATTGAATTTTTTCCCTTCTTAATATCATTACACCTACAGAACATCGCCAATTAAGTGTCCCCCCATCAGTCTCAAAATTAAATATCCCAAATGGAAGTCATTATCTACTCCTACATAAACCAGCTCCTCACGACAGTTTCCCCTTTCTATTATAGGCACCGCTGCTTCCAGGTGCCTAAATCTGAAATCCCTGGAGTCGTTTCCTGTTTTGTTCCTTTTCCATCCCTAAATCCATTCAGTCACTGAGTGTTACTGACTACTGGCTGAAATTATTCCTATGCATAACTTCCCTTACTTTATGGGAAATGTCTTGGAATACATTTAAACAAATCAAGGAATCAGTGAAGAAAAAAATGAAGACATAAATAAACAAATGAATATTCACTGTTCTTATTACCTTTTATCTGCGTGATTACAACCTAAAGTTTGCAATGTGTGAAAGGATTTGAATGTAAGCAGCTGCCACCCACCTCACATAAATTAATCCTGTGATGAGGTATTCTCCTTACACGGGCATTCTTTCAAAGTCTCTTAAATTATATTAAAATCTCACTTATATTACAAAGCCACTCTCACATGCTGTATTTTGAAGAATATAATACTGTTTGGAAGACATATCATTGCACATTTTAGATCCACATAGTGCTTACTTGATGAAATTGATTTAAAAAAAAAAAGAAAGCAAACATTGAGTAAGAATTAAATTATTCCGGGGGATATGACTTCTTCGTTTTACTGGCTAGGTGTCATTGTTAATGAGTCTTTTAAAGACCGCACATACATATATATTCACACAATACAAAGCAGTACTATCCATCTAAATACACATAAAAGACAAGTGAGGAAATAAAAACAACAGCGTTCTTACCAGCAAGAAAATGAGCGTAGTGTGATATAAAATTTTCATCATGAATAATACAAAATTCATGAAGTGTTGTACCTTAAACTGTGTAGCTGTAAATGGAGATGATGTGTTCTGAAAAAAATAATGGTAGGCTGACACCAAAATGTGGTTTTTAGGGTAAAGAAAACAATGACATCAAAGCTGCCTGCAAAGAGATTGAATGAAATTGCTTCATTTGACATGAGAGTGAAAAAAAAGCCAGCATTTCTAATATTTTACTAATGCGTTATATTATCAAGCATAATTAACATAAGTTCTTGTGAATATTATAAAAGTGTATGTGATTGTTTTATCTAAAGTCTTTAAAGCATATATATCCATGTTGGCCTACAATCTTTTTGGGGGGTGAGGGACTTACTTCTCTTGGAAAAATTTTGACTGTGTGGTAAAGGTTGTGGACCCAATTCTACCCCTGACAGAGTAGGGAAAGGAAATTACAAGCTCATACCAACCAACCCCATACCGACAAGCAGTGCTCAGAACTAGCTGGGTATTTTACTTCTTTGCTCACTTCTAATACTGTCTACCTGGAGAGTGTCAGATCCCACAGGTTAAGGGGTTAGTCTCACTGAACTGCCTTTCCCCCAACTTCAGACATCTGTGGTAAATTCAAGTTGTCACCTGTGCTTCTGACTGAGTAGGAATCATATTTTCCCTCAAATCCAGACTTGGTTCCACTTAATTTGCTAGAGCAGCTCACACAGAGAACACAGAGAAGCATTTGACTTACGAGATCATGGATTTCTTATAAAAGAACATGACTCAGGAACAGCCAGATGGGCTCGATGCACACAACAAGGTGTGGAAAATTGGTGCTGAGTATTGTTGTTCCAGGACTGCTACTCTCCACTATATTTCCACATGTTCATCAATTCAATAATCCTTAAAACCTTGTCTGTTTGGAAGTTATGGAGTCTTCATTATATAGACCTTTGATTAAATCAGTGGCCACTGCTGCTAGAACTTTCTCCAATCCTTTTCCCTACCCCACTGGTGGTGGGGTTTAGTGTGGGGAAGTGGGATCCAAAGCTCCAACCCACTTACCAACTGGTTTCTTGTTCCCCTGGTTAACCCTTTCTCGACTTCAGGTGTTCTCTAAAACCTCATGAACATAACAGAGACAACTTTATTTCTCCTTTCTCAGGAATTCCTAGAGTTTTAGGAGTTCTGTGCCAAAAACAGGGAGGTAGACTGAATGTATATTATAAACGACAATCTAGTATGAGATAGTTTTATTTTTTAACACCCATTATATATTTTACAAACAGCAAAACAAATGTTTCTTGCTACTGAATCAAAAAATCTTGTCTCTATACTGTGCTGCCTAGAATATCAGATTCAGCATCCTACTATCAGGAGAAGGAGATCCTGGAAGGATATAAGAGCAAAATTTTAGCAAGGTTAATATAAAAGGTAAGGGATAAATGATTAGGTGAGTAAATCCTAAATCTGTTTCTAATAATTTATGACCTAATTAGGAATTCAACCTAAATATCTGACAACTGTTTTAAAAAAGTGAAGTTTGTATTCATTTGGCCAACAGTTTTGCGTCTATTATTTTTTAAACCCATGATAAAAAAAAAGACATGTCACCGTTCTATGAGTAATATTTCCTTCATGGCTTTCTTTATATATATGCAATGAACACATAGTTATTGAGCTCATTTAACATGCTAAGTAAAGGGAACTGGTAGTCTCTCAAAAGTGGTTAGTTTCAAAGTGAACTGGAAGGATTTGGGAAGAAGGATTTTGAAAGGGGTAAACAAGAGGGAAATTTTTCTGGCAGAGGCAAGTCTTAACATGTAGAAGGACTAGAGACTCACATAATTGACTGATAATACATTCAAACGCAAGTAAGTCAGTAAATGCACTTAGAAATAATTCCAGCTACTGTTTGTTGAACAATTAATATGTGTCAGGAAAAAAGCCAAGACCTTCCATTAGATGTCATGTTAAATCTGATAAGCAACATATTGAATTTGGCATAATCGTCCTGTCCATTTTAAATCTATGAAATCTATGACTTAAATATTTATATCACCCAAGAATCACTCTAAGAATCACTCTATCAAATAACTCTAAGTTATTATTTGCTTTAAATATATATATATATATTTGTCAAACTTAATATATTCTCTGACAATTTCTTTTATTGTTGTGGCATTTTCTGAAAGATTAAAGTGGCTGTAGTTTAGTTTGTTACATAAGCATATGGTGATTAAAATAGTCTCTACACATAATTTAACTAATTTTAGTTGCTATCATATGCAAAACTTTTATAAAGTATGCCACTTAATAATGTTTAGTTGCTATTCCTAAAGTCTTCCTGGTAATGCCTACGATAGCTATTCAAGTTGCTCTGTCTTTCTTTAATTGCATTAGATTAATGACAGTTTTACGTAGCTCATTTATTGCATTCAAGATATGGTTCAGATACTCAGGGAGCCCAAAAGTTAATGACTTCTGAAAGTGCATGAATCCCTTCTACCCACTGGCGTATCCAAAACATTCTGATTTTATTTGCTAAATCAGAGGTTCTGTCTCTTAAAGTTCCTTAGAGGATACTCTCAGAATGAGAAGACTCAAAATAGCAGTCTTCTAGAATACAACATGGTGGTTTTAAATTTGAAAGTATTCCCAGTATAGCTTTAGTATCTGCTGATGTGGTCACCTCAATTCTAACAAGTCCCATTCTTAGAAGTGCATGGCTATGCAAAGCATGCCAAAAGAACTTCCAAATTTAATCAATTAATTGATTTTTCTCTAAAATAGGTACTGTTGATTAAAAAAATACTTATTCGGTAAAATTTGTCATATGACATTACAAATTCTGTTCTCAGCAGCCCTAAGTATTGCCAAACCCACTGGACTTCGAGCCACCTCTAAAATTTCTCCAACCTTACAAATCAGCTACAAGTTTGTTAGTTCTAAATATTCAGGCTGTGTTAGTATTCCATCTTAATACTTCTTTTTTATGCACGTTTTAGTAGTAATATTTATGGATAGCGATAATGTTATTTCTTTTTGAATCTGAGGATTGTGCTGCTGACATTCATTTTCCAGTATTTCACTGTATGTAACAATGCATTTGGCCTGCTTTTTTTCATGTCCCTGTCAATCTCCAACTCTATACACACCTTACATTGCCAAATCTTTCATAGTCATTTGTCAAGTTTTGGAATGTTATCTGTGTCTCTGAAAAATAATTTTTTTATTGTTTCAGTAGAAGAAAAACTGTTTCTTAAAAGCAAAGTGGATCAGTGCCCTTAAGTAAGCCTCATACCTACAAAGTGATCTGTGACCTGAAGTATCTACTAATCCACTAAAGCTACCTTAGATAAAACTAGGAAATTCATGTTTTTATGTACTGGTTTCTATTCACAAAAATGAGGCTTGCACTATGAAAAGACCATCTTTCTTCACAAATAAGCCCAGATTCCTTTCTGTTTGCACCCAGTCACCTTTCTCCCCATTTCTTGGATCACTGACTCACAGGTTATCTGAAAGCCCCACTGGACATACCTCCCTCCATTTCACCTGACCAAAGGAAGGAACCGATTAAATCCCCAGGCCCTCTCCAATGAAATGGGTTTCCCTTCTCTCAGTCTTTCTCACAGGTTTGTTCTGTAATAAAGAATCTACTTCTTTGCTTGCTTTTGACCTTCCTTCTTGTTGCTAATGCTCACTCTTATTCCTAACACTTTATACCATAGGCTAATGAGAGATGTTTGATTCCAGATGTCTAAAGGTTTGCTTTCCAATATCAATTGAATCTTTCATAAACAAAAGAAATAGAGCAATTTTGATCATTTCTGTATTTCTATCTTGACAATTATTTGTTTTCCTCATGCTGACTTCCTGCAAAGTTGATATTAAGATTATTCAGGTACTTGAATACCTCCATTTGTGTTTGTGTGTGTGTTTGAAAATGTATAACTAATTCTTTTGAAATTTTGACTATCTATAATTAATAGTGATATCTAGTTTTCAATGTGCTTTAGCTATTTTTCCTAAATTAAAATTTAAAGTCTGCTTTTACAATATGATAGTTTTATGTGTAATTTAGCAAACAGGCCCCTATAAAACCTATGAAAATTATTTAAGAAGTGTGACAAATCCACATGAAAAAAAAACAACTACCCCTTTACATCAACACTATAATTTTTTTAATTAATCAGCATTAATAAATTAGTTTATGAAGGATCAAAGGGATGCTTTTATATCAAATCAATATAAAATACAGATAATTGCTTTTTCTTTATCCTTGCTTCATCCCCATAATGGGACTTGATCATTACATCTAATAGTTTTGATGCCAGGTGAAACTGCGGGGTGCCCATGAACCCCAAACAGTTAAAGAGAAAAAACGTGCTGCCAATTCTAAGGGTTCAAACACTCCTGTACATAAAGGCAAATTGAGCAGATTCTTAGGCTGCTCAAAGAGTGTTAATTCTTGAGAACCTCAAAGGTCTTGGAGAGAAAGAAAGAGTTCAAACTCCAAAATCACACATCCCTTTGTGAGTAAATGCTCAGCAAAACAGGCTAGGCACAGACAGGGCAGCTGAGGTCGGAAAGATTGCCAGGAATCCAAGGCATCTCCTAGTGGGAAACCACAGACAAGGTGTAAGGCAGGTCCTAGAGCACTGGGACAGTAGGAGAGATTCAGAGTTCACAATGTACCATCCAAGTTGGATAAACCACCAAGAGTTTAAGCTGACAACTGCAGTTAGCTTGAGTCCTCCTACCAAAGCTGACCCACGTGTTTCTCATTCTAATCTCTCTCTCCTTTCTTAGCTGTCCCCAATTCTGGAAGTCTGGTTAATGGTACACTAGGAGTTGTAATCCAAGGAGGCTGAGATATTGGTGGTATGGAAGCGGAGGTAGGGACAATGAAACCTGTTCCTGTAGTGGTGGCAATGCTCCTTCCTTGATAACCGCTTGGTCACTTGAAATTATTATTAGTAGGGGTCTTTTCTATATATAAGATATGTGTTATGTGATCACCTATGTTATGTGTAAAGTTCTCTGTCCAGTGGTGAAACTGATTTTGGAAAATGCAGAATGGATGTCTGGAAAAAGAGACACCGTAATCTATCCTTCCGTCAAGTAGAATTCCTGCCAACAGAAAGTGAAAAATTCTTTATAGGCAAATTATGTAGTTATCAAACCCATTTTATGTTTGTAATTTAACTATGAGAAGTTTCTTTTAGAACTGCTCAGTCAGTAACTTTATTGTGACTCAACAATTTAAGATTTAAAAACCAACACTGTATTTATTTCACTGACAAAAAATGGAGTGAGTTCAGAAATGTTTTCCTCCTCTATTATCCTCCCTTGAGTTTGGGGATAGGTCTAAATATTTTCTTAAGATTCTTCTAGATGCTTAAAAGCACACTTGTCATAATCATTTATATGTCACCTGCAAATGTGCTAACTGAACTTTATTTACTTATTAGTCTCCAAGAGCCCAATTTTTCTTATAATTTTGAGAGCACACATTGAATGAATTTTCTCATTCAAAAGAGTCAAAGAGAAACGAAGTAGGAAACAGTTAAAAAGCAATTCAAAATCAGACTTTTATACTTCATCTCTCAATGCCTTTCAAGTTCAACCCTTTTGGGAAACTTTTAGCTCTTCCCACTTTGTCACTGCATTTGGGTGCCTAGATAATGCATCTATATGGTACGTTATATCTGTCATCATGGAGTGGGTTTTCTCAACTTTATTGTACATATTTAGTGAAGATTGAAACTGTTTTATTTAACCTTGTATCCCTCTCTGTGTACCATGTTATTTTTTTTTTCTGAATAGATTTAGATCACTAATTGGTGTTTTTTTTTTTTTTTTCTGAATAGATTTAGATCACTTATTGGTGTTTTTTGAATGAAGCTGGATCCCATCCAGCAAACAGAAAGGGGCTATAAGAGATCATGTAAAGTGCAATGTTTTTATTCTTAGAATGAGGGTAGGATGCATTTATTAGCAAAAGAAAAGTAAGATTTCAGACAAAGCCACATTACTTTAGAGGAAAGCTGGAGAGTCTTAACATGCAGATTCACTCTCAAATGCTGAGCAAGAAAGTCCAGATTAATTAGTTTAAAATTTGAGAGAGGTTGAAACATAATTAGTTTAGGTATTGAGCCTTGGGGGGGGGTATGAAGGTCTCCATTTTGAGACTGATGTTTCTTTCTCAAAACATCTGTAGAGTTTAGAGGTTTAACAAATGTTTCTATATAAATTCAACATGGAGTGGATAAATGATGTATGGAGGGATGTATGTATTAGGGTGTAGGGGAAAGTCTCCCATCTCTCTGGGCTCTTGGTCTGGATGAATGAGCAAAACAGCACCAGATGGGATAACAAAGGAAAATCAATAATAAAATATTCATAGAAAATTTTAATGTTTGTAAATTTTCAAAAATAATAGTGCAACAGGATATCTATCCTGTATCTAAGGACCTGAAACATCAAGAAGAGAGAAAGGAGGAGATAGTACATGACAAAGAGGAGATTACCTCATCCTTTTACTCTGAAGGTAAATACAAGATTCTCAGATGAAGGGGAGTATTTATTAATAAGCATATACCTGGATGATACCCCAAACTACATTCTTCTATATCATAAAAAGTGGGAGCAGTTATTACTTCTTCCATTTGGATAAAGGCATAGGACAAAAAGCTCCCAGAGTTCTCACTGCTCTTCACTTAAAATAATGTGCATTTTTTTAAAGTAATGGTAATAGACTTCCCAAGGCTCACAGGGTCTGTATTAACCTTTAGTTCCTTTAGTTCCCATCAAGGTAGCACTTAATGGAAGAGACCTACTCTGGGCATATTAAAGCCAATCTGTCCTTTTGAGGGATACTGAACCCATAATTCCTTCTATAACATTTATCACATTTTTTAGTTATATAATTTTGTCATTTGCTTGCTATTACCGCCAATAAACTGGGGGAGTTCCACTGCTTCTATGGCGCGGTGGCTCCTATTTGTCGTTTGCTCTATTATGTCCAGTGTCTGATGCATGAGGTGCATAAGCATTCAACAAATACTTGTAGAAGGAATGTTAACAGATTAACCTAAGTTCTGATTTATTTATCAAAAATAATTTTAAAATTATTCCATATATGTATGTCTAGTGAACTGTATTTTAGTTCATTTAATATTTTACTGTGTACAAGAGATAAGAGGGACGGAGGAGGGGACAAAGAATGACAGAAAGAGATGGAAAAACGGAGACAGAGAAAACAGGGATTCTTCTGGGAGTTTATGG
This sequence comes from Uropsilus gracilis, assembly GCA_004024945.1. Lineage (NCBI taxonomy): Eukaryota > Metazoa > Chordata > Mammalia > Eulipotyphla > Talpidae > Uropsilus > Uropsilus gracilis. The sequence goes on from PVHY01004165.1 coordinate 61,482, forward strand.
TTTTTATTCAGACACCATTTCCTGCAAATGAATTTCACAATAAAGAAACTGCAATGTCAGATATCATCATTGTTTTGAGAAAAACACAACAGGAGTACTTTGAGGTTCAAATATAATTGATGCCTAAATATAAAACTGGGAAGAATGTACTGAAAATGACTTTTTTTTTTTTTTTTTTTTTGAGACTAGGTCTCGCTATATTTGCCTGTGGAACTGCAGGCTCTTGTTGTCCGGGGTACCACAGACTTAAGAAATCCCCAGCCTCAGCTTCCCAGGTAGCTGGGATGACAGGCGTGCGCCACCACGCCCAGCTGTTTTTTCTGGAACTAGGTCTCATTACCGGCCCCATGTGGGACTTGAACCGCGATCCCTAGCCCCAGCTGCTTCATTGGCTGAAACTTACAGGCACGAGCCACCGTGCCCGGCCTTTTTTTTTGTTTTTGTTTTTAAATTTTGATTAAAAGAGCATTGTTTTATAAACGTGATGTAGGTTTCAGGTGTAGATCATTATAAATCAACATCTGTATACGTTTACCACTGGAATTCTAATTCCATCCTTATAAAAAAGATTTCTTGAACATTTTTCTAACTTTCAGGGAGGTAAAATTAAAAAAAAAATGTACTTAGAGCAGTGATACTATGAGGACTGAGATAAACAGGCGATATTTCCGGGCATGTGCCGCTGTGAACTGCGCCCAGAGGTTTCTAGGTGCAGGTCACAACCCAGTGGGCGGAACTAGAGTACTCCCGGAACTAGGTAGCATGGCTCGGGTTGTCAAGGTGAGCAATATTTCCGGGCATGTGTCACTGTGAGCTGCGCCCAGAGGATCCTGGGTGTGCAGGTCATGACCCAGTGGGCGGAACTAGAGTGCTCCCGGAACTAGGTAGCCTGGCTCGGGTTGTCTGGGTGGGCGGAAGTTGGGGGGACTCGTACTTTGACCCACAGAGGTCCCGCGACTCTGGTCTCTCTGTGACGGCTACCACAGATTTCCCGTGGGCCACGCGCAAGGGCCTCTTCCTCAGAACGATGTCTCGCTCTCAAAGATACCTTTCCTCAGAGAAATGGAACGGAGAAACTTTCGACAAACACCGTCAGAACAGAAGGCCTATGAGAAGAAGCCGCTCCTGGTCAAGCAACCGTGATCTGGTAGGCCATCTTAGGCAGAGTTACAACTACTACATTCGCTCTCAGAGCATCTATCGTTACCATTCACCAGACCACAGGGCCTACGCCCCGCGATGCCATGACAGGGACTGGCACCACGACTATGACTACTACCGCCATTACTATGACTATGACTACGACTGTGGTAGGGACAACGGCAGTTACCACAGTCACGGAAGTAGCCTCAGGAAGCACAGAAATACGCAGTGGAGGCAACAACCGTTGTGGAGGCGGCGGCAGCAGTGGCAGCAGCAGCAATGGCAACTAGAGAGACAGCGGTTCCAACAGTGGCAACTGCCGCAAGACGATCCCACGTTTCCCCACTCATCTTCAAGCGATGACCAACGAGGCAAAATTATAGCCACCACCACTAAGGCCCGGCCTCTCTACCACATCGGGGACTGGCTACATAAGCGATATGAAATTGTAAAGGCCTTGGGAGAAGGCACCTTCGGCCAAGTTGTGCAGTGTGTTGATCATGGCCACGGCAGAACTCCAGTTGCCATCAAGATCATTAAGAGTGTGGGAAAGTCCAAAGAAGCAGCTCTCTTTGAAATCAAGGTACTGGAGAAACTCCGTAAGAAGGATCCCGGCCATCAGAACCTGTGTGTCCAGATCTTTGACTGGTTTTACCACCAAGGCCACATGTGTATCATCTTTGAGCTTCTGGGACTGAGCACCTTTGATTTCCTCAAAAACAACAACTTCGTACCTTACCCCATCCACCAAGTGCGCCACATGGCCTTCCAGGTATGCAAGGCCGTCAATTTCCTCCATAATAACAAGCTGACGCATACTGACCTCAAGCCTGAAAATATTCTGTTTGTCAATTCAGACTATGAGGTGACCTATAACCCAGTGAAGAAGCGAAATGAGCGCTTCGTGAAGAGCACAGCTCTGCGTGTGGTAGACTTTGGCAGTGCCACCTTCGATCATGAGTACCATAGTTCCATTGTCTCCACACGCCACTACCGAGCTCCAGAGGTCATCCTCCAGTTGGGCTGGTCACAGCCTTGTGATGTGTGGAGCATTGGGTGCATCATCTTCGAGTACTATGTTGGTGTCACCCTCTTCCAGACCCATGACAACAAAGAGCATCTGGCCATGATGGAAAGGGTCTTGGGCCCTGTTCCTTACCAAATGATCAAAAAAACAAGGAAGCAGAAATATTTCAACCATGGCCGCTTGGATTGGGATGAGAATACACCTCCTGGGCGCTACGTTCAAGAAAAATGCAAACCGCTGTGGTGGTATCTGATGTCAGAGGCAGAGGAACACAAGCTGCTCTTTGATCTGATTGAAAGCATGCTAGAGTATGAACCTGCTAAGCGACTGACCTTGAGTGAAGCCCTTCAGCATCCTTTCTTCGCCCACCTTCGTGCCTAAGGCCTACGTTGAAGCTCAAGCCATGCTATCAGTCTGTGATGATCAGACCCTGGACAGAGACAGAGCAGGCACCCTCTCCTTCCTCTTGTCTCCCTATATAAGGTGAATATGTAGAACTGTAAACATCAAAAAACTTGTTCTGTTGTTTCAGTTCCTGCCTTGTGCAAAATGTGGCTCTACCATACACTCTTCTTACACTTAACTTGTGCCTACACCTGCGTTGGATAGGGGCAGAATGAGGTAACCAGGTGGTAGCTAGCCCCATGTTTTATAAGGAATTTTGTAGTCTTTGAGGAAAAAATGATACGCTTTATCTGGGAAAAAAAAAAAAACTAACAAACAAAAAAGACACACAAAACATAAATCTTGTGTTTTATACTCAAGTTTCAAGTTAAAATTTAGTAAAATATTTCAATAGCTCATATATGCAGGAGTAGAATAGGTATATTGACTGTTAGATGGTAATGGTTATCTTTAGGATTTGTGTATTCACTTTGTGTTTCTTTGGGACATCTAACTTCTTTTGGAGCATTCTCATTTTCTATGTAATTTTGTAGTCTTTGTTTAAAAAAATGAAATGCTTCATCTTAAAAAAATTACTTAAATCTTGGGTTTTATACTCTGCTTCAAGTTAAATTTTAGTAAAATATTTCAGTAGCTCATGTATGCAGGATTTGAATGGGTGTATTGGCTGTTACATGGTAATGATTATCTTAAGGGTCCGTGTATTCACCTAAGTGTTTCTTTGGGATATCTAATTCTTTTGGAACAGTCCTAGTTTTCTATGGCATTTTGTAGTCTTTGTTTAAAAAAATTGATATGCTTCACCTTAAAAAAATACATAAGGCTTGGGTTTTATACTTTGCTTCAAGTTAAATTTCAGTAAAATATTTAGTTTAGTAGCTCATATATGCAGAAGTTGAATGGGTATATTGGTTGTTACATGGTAGTGATTATCTTAAGGGTCGGTGTATTCACCTAAGTGTTTCTTTGGGATATTTAGCTTCTTTTGGAGCATTCCTAGTTTTCTATGGAATTTTGTAGTCTTTGTTAAAAAAAAAAAAAATTGAAGTGCTTCACCTTAAAAAAATATATAAAGCTTGGGTTTTATACTTTGCTTCAAGTTAAATTTTATTAAGATATTTTAGTAGCTCATATGTGCAGGGGGTATATTGGGTGTTACATCATAATGATTGTTTTAAAGTTCCGTGTATTTACCTAAGTGTTTCTTTGGGACATCTAGCTTCTTTTGGAGCATTCTAGTTTTCTATGGAATTTTGTAGTTTTTGTTAAAAAAATTGAAGTGCTTCACCTGAAAAAAATACATAAATCTTAGGTTTTATACTTTGCTTCAAGTTAGATTTTAGTAAAATATTTGTTTTAGTAGCTCATATATGCAGAAGTTGAATGGGTATATTGGCTGTTACATAATGATTGTCTTAAGGGTTCATTTATTCACTTAGTGCTTCTGGGTTGTTGGAGTTTGATATGTAAATTTAAGTTTATTGCTTAAGTTTATTTTAGAATGAGTTTAATAAATAAAATTTTCAACCCTTCTTTTTGTATGTGTACTGATTTAATCTTTTAGCTGTTAATCACTAGTCCTGTTTACAAAGAACAAATCTAGGTTTCCCTTTACAGAGAATTAACTTACCCTTTGAATCATGAGTTGATGCTTTCTGCTTTGATGTTTGGTTTCCCTAAAGTCTTTCCCTAAAGGGAAAGATCAGTATATAAGGTTGGATGTCTCAGAAGAATCTGAATATTAAAGTTGATGTGAAATTTATCAATGCTTGTGATAGGGGCAGATAGAAAATTTTGCCCTGCCTCTTTGGGCTCTTCTTGGGCAGGTGGAACAATCATATGAACATTGTACACATTGGTAGGAGAAAATAACAGATTTTTTTGCATAAGTACACCCCATGTATGCCCATGGGGTGAAGTGAAGGTTTATATCCTGAGCCTGGACTCCAAGGACAGAGGAGGGGTACTCACATGATGAGAGGGAGACTCATCTGGCTGCAACTAGATGTTTACCCTGCCATATAGATGGGTTTACCGGTAAAAATAGTAATTTCTGGTAGTGCATGAAATTGTCATCATTCTAGGTAGTTACAAGAATAATAGAAGTTTCTTATGAGCTGGCAGTGCTTCAGTTGCTTAGCTGAAAATAATCTTAATACCGAAGTGATATGTCTCAGAAAGTCTGTTTTAAACATTTTGGGGAGTTCTGGCTTTCATTAACTCTTGAATACTGTGTCTATTTGTACTTGACTCTAGAGAAATCAGAAAGATAGAGGAGTAGAATCCGGATGCTAGAAAATAAATTTTAGAAATAACATCTACTGAATAGTGAATATATATTTTTTCTTAACTTCAAGTGTCATTTGGAAAATTTTTAAGTAAATGAGACACAAAAATTTAGCATGTGAAATTCAGTAGTATGAACTGAAAACTGTTAAAGACAAGAAATATAAAATTTAAAAGGTAAGCAAAATCTTATTAAATTGTACTCTGACTTTTATGGAACGTGAACAAGGAAAGGTCAACATTTACAAACCTCTATTTATGATTGACTTGTAAAAAAATTAATGCCTTGAAAAAGAATATTTCCTAAGAATATCCTCAACACACAACTTGATCACAGGACTCAATGTGTAGGATCTCTGTCCCATTATCACTGCTGCCTTATCTTCAAACAAAATTATTTGCTGTGTCTTCTTAATTCTGTATCACTCCCTAATTATATTTTTTCAGCCAATTCTTCCACAAAAATGCACTTGGGTTGCCTATGTAAAATGTCTTTATTCCCTTCTTCCTATGCTTCAATTCCTTAACTTATCCTACAAGGTTCTCTAGCTTGTGTCAGTTTTCCTACTTTTACCTCTTCATTTCCTTCTCTCTCTTTTTGTCCTATTTCCTACTTTAATTATAATGAAGTTCCCTTACACCTTAAATGATGGTTATAACGTTCTTGAACTGACAAGCTTCTCATCATACTTTGGGAATTCAGCAAAATCTGATCTTCTGGGTGACACATTTTATTAAATCTTCAAGGAGGATAGCCTTGTAACACAATGTACTAACTTGTGCTGCAGCAGGTATCATATTGCTTGGTAATTATTTTCTAAGTGTTCTTCTCAATCCAATGATGACTACCTCAAGGACTAGGACTTTGTTTTCCATACCAATAATTTAATCAATGGGTACCTGTACATGGGCAAACCTTCCTGTGGAAACCGAGATATCAGTAACTCTCCCATTTTCCTAGCACTCCAGAGTGAAAGAGGAGGGAAGAGAACTTAAGGGTAGACAATGGGAGAGGGGGCACAGCCTAAGGGTACAGAGGAGACAATCAGATTGGACAGTGAGAAAGTTTTCTTTACAAAAACAATTATAACGTTCTATGTACACCTGGGTGCCAGGAAATGTAATAGGAAGGGGGCTGATTAGTTCTGTTTACAAAACATATGGGTTCGGGCCTGGTTTGGCCCATGCAAGGCTCCCATGACTGAGCAGTCAGTGCCGAGGCCCAGTGTGCTCGACCTGGGTGGCATCTGACGTTTGCAGTTTTGGAAAAAGTTTTCCCCTGGTCTCCCTGGCTCACTTCTCGCAGGACCTATGCTCCTTTTGCTCCTAGGGCTAACAGTAAGTTCCTGTGTTTTTAAGACAATAATCTCCTATATGCAATGGCGTTTGGGCACTGTGAAACTCATGATTCTGAGGACTAGGTGTAATGTTCTCATATCTAATACTTTCTGTGGGGAGTCCACTAATCAACTTTGTGAGGACTCTGAAATGTAAACCTATGTGAGCCTAAGATTAGTCCCACAACTAACCAGAGAAGGCGAAAGTGTTGGGAACAGACTAACCGAAGTCACTCCATTTTGTTTAAAAACCTTCATTTTGAGACCAGTGTCCTCTCCCTGGCCTCAGTTGAAAGTACCCGCCACGGCTGGCTGGTCTGACATCCTGTTTCTGCTTCTCCTTATTCCTGGTTGTTTCTGACAACAGCATTATTCCCCTGATAGATGATGGATGCCAGCATTATTGGAAACCCGCAGTCATGGGAAAATGTCCCATCATTATGGGAATGTGGGAACGTGTCCTGTAGATATGGGAATGTGTCCTCCACCTGCTTGCTTGTCTCACAATAGGGGACAGTTGTGGTGTTGCCTTTTAAAAGGTTGTCACAGAGACTGCTCAGGGTCTCTCTTGCCAAGCTGGCTTGGGGACCCTGGTGCACCAGTAATAAACTTGCAGCTTTGAACTTCAATTGGAGTCCTTGTGTCTTGTTGATTGGCCGGTGAGTCACAACACCTTCCTTCTCTTCCTTCCCCAGAACCAAAAAAAAAAAAAATCCTCTAGAAAGATCACCATGTGGTAGGGGGTGAGGCCAGTCAAGGGACTACATGTGGGAACAGCGATATCATTTACCTCTGTCTTCTAGTCTAGGTATTCAAAGTGCGAGAATTTTCTATGATAGTGCATACTTTGTTGATTATTAACCTTTTGACTAAGATGAAGTTTAGTACATTGCATACCCTGTGTTAGTTAGAATTATATTTCAAATAAATCATTGTGATGCACTATTTTTAATTTTATTTCATTATTTAAGTTTTAATAGTTTTGAAATAACATGTTTTAAAATGTTGTTTGTGATTTAGAGGTATGGAATATTCCCCTTCATGTGTGCTATCACACCATGCTCACAACCAAAACATCCATAGTCCTCCCCCTTTGGAAGACAAACTAATAGCAAACCCTAGGAAACTGACTGTAGAACTAGGACTTAGATTATAAAGAATAAACATCACCAGAAGATGCAATTTGCGTTTTCTTTTTCCTCCAGAGCTAAGAATACAGCGATAGAGAAATGGTAAGGAGAGTTGTTTTAGGAAGATAGTTTCCTCACTGACAAGGATTGGAAAAGGACAGTTTTAAGAAATGTTCTCATTTCAATTTTTGTGTTTGATTATGTTTTTGGTTTGTGAATTTTTATGCGGTATGTGGTAAATGTGATTGTAAAGTGTCTAAGATAGTAAACAAACTAGCATGCCTTTTAACTCCTATCACAATCCTTGCTAAACTCTTTTTCTAAATGCTATGATAAAAGAAACAAATATCATATGCACTCTAAAGACTGCATGAAAACATAAAAAGAAGTCCCTTTTTTAAGTTTTAGCTAATTATTTCTCCAACACACGTCAGCACTAATATTCAAGCTTTAAAAAGGTTTTATAGACTTCAGCAAGGAATATAACACCATAAATGTGTTATCTAGAGAGATAAAATATTGACATTTGAAATAATTTTTTACTTATTTATGGTATCAGCTATTGTCAGAGACAAAGTAAACTTAATGAAGTCTAATGGGATATATACTTGGTTAAATTGGCTCGAATTTTGTTTGATTTATATTTTCATACTCTCCTGGACTTTAGAATCAAGTAATAAATTATGAAATTGCGTGTATTACTTTGTTTATCATCCTAATTACAATATCACACCTGACTCAATTTAGAGTAGATAATATTTCTAGTTACCTTTGCTTACAGAAAAAAAATCTGCTCAAATGCATTACAGCATTCTAATTGTGTTAATAGGAATAATTCAAAGTTCAGCATATTCCACTGAAAAGAGAATGAGGACAGTGATTGACTCTGATCAGTATTTTCCCAAAATAAATAGGGTGGATATTTTCATCTTTTCAATATATCTTTTTACAAGGCAGTCTAGGAAAGGAAAATATACCTTTTTCTTTATTATGAAGATTTAAAAGCAGAAAAACTATTATCAATATTATCAGCATTATTAATAACATTAACGGTATTAATTGGACTATCAATTTTGACATGGTATTGTATAGTTTGTAAATCATTCTCATATATTTTAATTGATTTGGTCATAATAACTACTACCACCTCTTAGCCAAGCAAAAGAAGTTGGGAAAAATAATACAAGTGGTGCATGGAATTTAAGAATTTATGACATTTGAAATGTGTGCTTTTTGATAATGCTCTTAATATTTGCAAAATTCAACTTTTCTATCCGGAAAATGGGGACATGAATACTGACATAATAGAATTTATAGGATTAGGTGAAGGATTATTTCTAAAGTCCTGGAACATTGTAGATGCTCAGTGTCTATGTTTTCATGTCTCTTTTTAAATTTATTAACTATAGAAAAGGGACTTCAGTACTGGCCTTAAGAGAGCGGTTAATTTAGCATTCACTTAATGTTACTTAGTCCTGTAGCAACCACCAGAAGCAAACATACAAATGGAAAATAGAGAAACCCATATTCAAGACAAGTGCTGTGTTTTCTCCCTCTCCTTCCTCTCCTAGCAAGATGGCTACATCCCAACCAGGATACAGAATAGGCAAATGAGACACTTGTCACCAGAGTAAAATTTAAGGGGTATTTTAAAATTAAGTATTGAAGATAACATTTTAATTCGATATTTAAAAGTCAAAAGTAATGCAAAATCATTCATGGTGAGCAAATATCATTTTAAATAAATACAGATCTGAGGTAGCACTCATAACACTCACCTCCTTCAATTCTAACCACCCAACTCATGGACTAGAACACCGGCTAATAAGGCTACCCATGTTGTACTCCCCTCTCCTGTCTTCCTGTGCTGTCCCCAAACTGGGTTAATTAACATGACCCAAATTTATGAGCCCCTGATTTCTAAATATAGATACATATACATATATGCATGCATATTATAACTATATAAATTCATAAATAATATTTACATAATATATAAATAATACATACAAATAAATATATATATTGAAAGTGTGAATTTTGAAGTTCTGCAGTCTGGATTTGAGTTTCTTCTAATAAAGGGATATCTTAATTTAGGCAAGTGTTTCTTCAGTTGTCTCAATCTTAGTTTTCTCATCTGCAAAATGGTAATTATAGTATTTCAGGTACAGAATTATTGTGTGAAATTTTAATTTGATACATGTGCGTAATACCTTATGCATGTTTTTATATTTGAATGTTATCTTAAAAAATAGTTGGAGCTTACTTTCTTTCATGCAGCATCATAACCCCCAAATCCATCTTGATGTTTTCATGTAGCAGTGGTTATCTTTTCACTACTGTATAAGATGGTTTAATTATTCATTCTCCTGCCAGAGGACTTCGGGCTGTTTGAAGATCTTTTGGTTTGTTTATTTATTTTGTTATTTTTTTGAACAGTGTAGCTATTACTATTCTTGTATTTGGTTCTAGTGCAAATACTACTCGACTTCTCCTGTCATAAGTAGATAGCTCCAGAGTTTATTGTGCTACACAGAGAAAGCCATTCTATCTCCACCTAACCAAACACCTAACTCTTGTTATCTGGAATCCACTGCTCCTGGGTACCATCTTACCTTGGTCAAGTGGCTGTGCTGGTTCTTTCTGAATTGTTTTCTATAAGATTCTCTGTGCTCTTCTTCCAGTCTGGTTTGCACAATGCTGATTATTGCCCCCCTCCCCCCCCACTTTCCTTGGTTTTTTTTTTGTTGTTTTTTTTTCCCCCAAGGCTTTCCTGCTTGTTTTTACATTTTTTCCATTCTGATTCTTTATCTCTTCATCTCAATGTTAGATGCACCTTTCTTTAGCCAGAGTGTCTATTCTATCATCTGGTTTTCCTCAGTGAGGACAAATATTGTACTCCACTGTCTGTGCTTGTCAGCAGCATATGCGCTTGGTGGAGAAGGTTCTGTATCTTCTTTGGAAGGAATACTGGAACGTGTACTCAGGGTTGTCCTGCTGAAGTCCTGAATGTGAGGACTCTGGCTTGGTTCCTGATCTCTTCATTAGGGCTGCCCTGGGTTCCTCAGGACCCCTGTTTCGTGGAGTGTGAGTGTACATGACTCTGGAGAAAGTCTTGGAACAGAAACACTAAGCTGCAGTGAGTGCTTAACCTGGAGGGGCTTTAGTGTGCCTAGGGTCTTCACAGGTATGACATTGTGTTTTACCTGTTTTCCTCAATGGATTTTATGGATTCAGGCCTTATATCCTAGTGTTTAATCCACTTTGATTTATTTTTTTATGAATGGTGGGAGATAATGACCTACCTTTATGCTTTTGCATGAGGCTGTGTGGTTTACCCAACAGCATTTGTAGAAGAACCTTTACTCACTCCAGTGTACACTCTTGGCTCCTCTGTTATAGATAAATTTTCCATGTAAGTGTGGGTTTATTTCTAGGCTCTTAATTATTTTCCATTGGCATGTATATCTACTTTTATTCCAATGCCATACTGTTTCGGTTACTGATTTATATTATAGTGTGAAGTCTGGCGCATAGTACCTCCATCCTTCTTCTTTTGTGTCAGGGTTACTTTGGCTATCTGGCATCTTTTTTGGTTCCATATAAATTTCAGTAATTTTTATTCTATTTCTTTGAAGAATGCCATTGAGGCTTTGCTAGAGATTGCATTGAATCTCCTTGTTGCTTTGGGCAAGATGACTATTTTGATAATGTTATTTTCCAATCCATAAGCAGGGAATATCTTTCATTTCTTTGTGCCTTCTATTTCCTTTAATAATATCTTATAATTTATATTGTATAGTTCTTTCACCATCAGTATTTAATGTTTTTTATACAATAGAAAATGTTATTATTTTTACAATTTCTTTCCTTCTGGTTCATTGTGTGTGACCCATTACTGTTTAATCCTTTATATCATTTTTGAGGTATTCTTTTATTATCAAAAAGCCCTATAACTAGTTTTTGATTATGCAAACTTTAATTAAATCATACCAATTTCAATTTAAATTTAGGTTGACATTCACATAACAAGCACTCAATATATAATTTTTAATGATTTTTTTTTCTTTTTTCCTCTCCACCTTAATTTTTGAATGCCCTTCCATATTCTGGAGAGGCATATTAACTGAATAGCACCCTTTAGCAGGAAGACTAATTCCTCGAAGTTGCAAAGTGACTGGCAAACATATAAAAAGTCGCTTCAAGCAAAGTGTTACCAGAGGTCAATTTTATGCTAGGGAAAATATCATTTTCCATGATAAGATACTCCCATCCCTTCCTCACTAAAGCTTCTGGTCTGTTATGATTATTAAACTCTCATTTTTTCAGTTCAAAAGATTAAAACTGGAAAGAAGGCAAATTTCTGGCTAAAATAGACACACAAATTTCTGACAAAAATAGTTGATAGTTGTTATATTCAAGCATATGTTGGTTAATCATTGAAGCATATATTTGTCTTTTAAAATATTTTATTACACAGATATAAAATAATATTTGTATTACAAGTGAATGTTTAAATAATAAGCATATAATATACAACTTTCTAATAAATATTATTTAATAAACATTAAATAATAAACAACTTATTGACAGCATATTTGTAGTAATTTAAACCCACTTATGAACCCCTTTCCAATGCCATCACTTCTCCCACTATGACCAACGATAATCATATTTGGAATTTTTCTTCGTTTTAGTCTTTTCACATATGTTTTGCATTTCTAAATAATAAATTGGTATTTGTGTGTGTTTGCTTTTGGACTTCACATAATTGGAATCATATTGCATCTAGTCTTGTGTGACTGCTTTTTTTCAATCAGTATTATGTTGCTGAGATTCATCCATGTCATTGAATATAGCTGTAGTCATTCGTTTTCATTGTCATCTGCCATCGTAGAAATAGAGCACAATTTATTTCTATGTTCTACAGTTGATGGATATTTGGGCTGTTCCCAGTTTGAGTTTCTTTCCTGTTGGAAACAATACTTCTGGGTCTGCTGCATTGTGGGGTTCAAGCATGTACTCTTATATATACCCCTTGCCTCTTTTACCCTGCTTTGCTGGGTGCCACCAGGATAGTGATCCTGCACTGAATGCCAGGATTCCATGCATATCTCCACATGTCTAACTCTGACTGATGGCAGAGACTGGAGCATCAGAGAAAGCACCAGCGTATTCTGTCTCTCCCTTTGTCCTCACATAGTGTCATTGACTTCCTATGATGTGAAGTCCAGCTTCAGTCAGCAAAGCCAACAGGTGCACCTAATTTCCACTTAATGACTCTCAACCTCACCCACTGAATTCAGACACCCTACTTTCTGTTTCTTTCCTCTGAGATAATAGTGTCTTCATGTGTTTGTTAAGCTTTGCATTCCTTCTTCCTCCTTAGATCACCACCTCATGTTTTCAATCCCATAATTTGAGATTCCTGGTTTAATAATGAAATGACTCCTGAGTTTGTTTGAACACTGACAGGATACATTTCCAGCTTTCCAAGATATTACTTTTTTTTTTCTGAATTGTCAGACCAATTTAATTTCTTGCCAATTTCTACAAATTTTGCTTTCTTCACATTTCCCCAACATCTGATGATGTCAAAATGTATTTTTTGGCTATTGTATTGGATATGAAATCATTTTCATTATGATTCTAAAGTGCATTTGACTAACTGAAAATGAGATTGAATATTTTTTCTTAGTTCTACTGGTAAATTTTAAATGTAGATGATTTCAAAGCAGCTCTTTCTGCTTGGTTGTGTGTATGCAAGACTTTTCCCAATAAAAGTGTCTTTTAAAATATACATTTCCTCTGCTTTCAAATGCCCATGCAAATATCTTCATCTCCTGGTTGAATTCCCTTTGTGCTGAGAAAAGGAGAACACTGCCAAAACTTCTCAGAGGACCCCACTCACTCATTCTTACCTCTCATCAAAAGGATGGCAGTATTGACCAAGAATCTCCAAGTTGATCAGTCTAAATTACCCCTTTCAATAGAGGCTGAAACTGTAACTAGGCTAGGTATTAAATCATGATGTGTCCAGGAATGAACAGCTCCACTTTGGATCAGTACTTTCTTTTATGTTAGTAAGATATCATTAAGAGTATAGATTATTTATAAAACTGAGCATCAACATTCATTAATTTTTCAGGCACTTTCAGTATTAATAGGTTTTTGTTATTAAGGTTTCTAGAAAATTTTGAAATTTTAGACTATATCATGCCTGTGATATAATAACAAAATTATATGAAATGTTTCTTAATAAACTTAAAAGACTTGTTGGAGTGGACCAGTACAGCTAAACCCTATACCCCTGGATCCTTGGTGCAGGTGGGATGCCTCTCTGTTTGGGTGCAGTCTGTAGCACTTTTCCTGCCAGAATGAGGGACTGGACTCCACCCTCTGTCATACAAATGCCAGAGTGGAGGACACTGTTATAGGGTAGGGTGACGGGTGTCCCCAAACTGTGCTCTCAATAGATTTTGCCATTCACTGTATCAAGATGAAACATATTCTAGTGCATCAGAGCTTTAATGGAAAAGAACTACACTGTAAATTATGTGTGATCGAGAGAGAAGAAATAATATAGTAAAAATAGCTTCCGGTCAAACACCCAAAGTGACCCATCCGCCTGTGGGTAAATGCCCAGCCAAACTGGGTTGGTCTGAAGTAGGGACAGTGAGACCTGATGGCTTGCTATAAGTCTGGGGCATGTTCTGGTAGGGACCCATAGGAAAGAGGCAGAAAGAGCCAGGCAAGTCTGGAAGGAAAAGAGCAAAATCAAAATGGAGATGAAGGCTGCTGTTGTCATCCTCTCCATAGCTCTCCTACCCACATCTCTATCATATTTCTTCTACTGTGTCTCCCAAGCCCCTGGAACAAGTCCAAGGCTGAGAAGAAGGCACAGCTTTTTCACATGTTTCTCTGCTTCATGTGCCTCCTCTTTGTCCCCGTCCTTTCCCTCCTTCCTTCTTTCTCCAAGTCTTCTCTAACTTCCCCATCATGCTTAACTACACCCTTCCTTAGGCAGGAGTAGCAAACCTGCACCTCCCCCCCTTTCCCTGAGGACTACCCTGTAACAGACCCCATGGGAGCTATGATCTGAAGTCCATGCCTGATGTCTTGAGCAAGGAGGAAGCTCGAAGCGCATGGAGCAGAGGCCATTAAGGGATGCTTTTGAAGTTATTAAAGCTACTACTGCAGGGTGCAGTTGCCCTGATTTGGGGACATGGAGATTGGAGGCAAACTTAGCTGTCACAGGTCCCAGCCACAGCTCACATCCTGCATTCTCTTGTGACTGTAGTTCCACCTCTCATCATCAGGGGTAACAAGACCCTCTCCTCTCTTTACCCTGCTAATTCTCCTTCTTCCTATACCCTGTTGTTTACAATAATTTGATTTCCGTGTACATCCCCAGCCCCACCCCCTTTTTCTGCATCTGTGGCAGTGGTAGCCAAACCTAGAACTGATGAGAAAGGTTCTCATCCAGTGACACTATTTAGACTCTTTATCTGATGAAGACAACCTCCGATGTGTGTTTCACCCACAAGTTTCTTCCAGGTGTCTCTTCCAAATATTTACCTATCTTTCCTCTAAGGTTTTCTTTCAACTCTCCTTTCGAGGCAATCCCAGTTTGCAATTTGGGTTGCAGAAATGAGAACCAAAAGCCCACCTGCCTACCATGTTATATAGGGGTCACTTAGCTTAAACCCTAGTTCTCAGTACCTCTCCCACTCAGGATGTCCAGTTCATAACTAACTGGGCTTGTAACCCAAAGTGGCTGTATATAAGTAGTGGCAGAGAAAATGGTGCCTGGTCTCTGCACTATTTATACTCTTTACCCTTTTATAGAAATTCATTCTATAATTGAGTGTTGTGAACCAAAATTGTAAACGAGAAAAGTAGGTGGTATATGTATGTTTGGGGAATGATGGAAGGGAGCAGGATTAGGTGGTAAGAGAGAACAAAAGATATGCAGATATCTTTAAAATAGTCTACTTTGTAAATTAGAACCTATGACGCTAGCCAGGTGCAGTGGCACATGCCTGTAACCCCAGCTTCTTGGGAGGCTGAGGCTAGGAATCACTTAAGTCCATGGGTTTGAGAATACCCCTGGCAACATAGTGAGACCTAGTCTCAAAAAATTACTATAAAGCTCTACTGAAATATTTATATCATTTCCCAGTTTCCTACTGTGTTCTTTCCAACTAATAATCTAGTTATTGAACTTCAAGTATTTGGTCAAGTTTTTCTAGTTATAAATTGCAATTCCCTATTTGATGTGTGTAGTATTTTTCTTGTTACATACATAATATAAAATTTGTAGTCACATTACAGAAATCATATGAATTAGGCATGCTGCATGGTAGCATGTTTTGAAATTAGAGTAATAGTTTAGACTGAGACTGGTGGGAAAAAATCCATTTCCCTAAAAATACTTGATTTTCTACCATTATGTGATAAAATACTCCTAATTCTCTCCTTGGAAATGATATTTAGATCTTGAGCTCAAACATGGAAAGAATGTGTTTTATTCATTATGTGGTTTCCCTAATATATATCAAGTTCGAACCTTGACCAGAGGTTGATTGACCACTAGAGTTTCTTGTAAGAAAGTCTTAGAGTGGTAAATATTTTGTTATGGCAGAAAAATCATATCTATCTATCTATCTATCTATCTATCTATCTATCTATCTATCTATCTATCTATCTATCTACTTACCTATCTAGCTAGCTAGCTATTTATCTATCTCTATTTATATTATATATAATATATAACTTACATATGTGTATATTTTATATTATATATAAATATATTGTAATATTATACATATATATATATATATACTGATAGCAACTTTTATTTGCACTCTGCATATTCCTTTTCTGTGCATGTAGGCAAGACTATACAGTTGTTTTCAAAAGTCAAAACTCTACTTGAAATAAAAAGAGGTCAGTTTACCCCACTGGGGGTATGGAGCAAGACCTAGTCAGAAAAAAATAGCTGGACATGGTGGTGTGCGCCTGTAAATCCCAGCTACCTGGGAAGCTGAGACTGGGGATTGCTTGTGTCTGTGGTACCCCAGGCAACGTGAGCCTGAAGTTCCATGGGCAAAAATAGCGAGACCTAGTCTAAAAAAAAAAAAACAAAGATTAGTTTGATAGTACTAGGATCATTTTAAATTAACCAAATTCTCAATCAAAATAAAAAATTTGGGGTATATTTTATACATTAATATAATGAGATATGGCTATGTCTGCAACAAAATATTTCTTGATTCTCATTCATGTAGCAAATATCGAAATTCTGAATCTTTTGTAGTCGATTCACATACTATGCCAAGATATTCTACATTTGCAGATGTGATCTAACAAGCATAGATTCACATAATTGGCACGACACAGAATTTTTTAAATATCAGCTTTCTCAGGAATTTTATTCGTGTGGTTCTGGAAGATTCTTTGTGATGTTTGAGCTCTTACTCTCAGAGATTCAGATGTCAAAGTATTTTTAGAATGGGTCCTCAAGGCATCATTATTTTGTAATTATAATCTCGTTGATTGACAGCAAATATGTTCCATGGAAATATTGTGGTACTGAAGTGTTTCTGGTTAGTGCTGGAGACATACTGCTTAGAGCTAAACTCTCACGAGGGGGAAGGAAGAACTTTAAAGTGATTTTAAATTCACCAACATAAAGATACAAGAGCTCTCACATAATGTGAAAGCTTTTTTTTTTTTTTTTCATTTTACTTCCAGACTTTGAGAATTTCCATTTTAAATCCCAAAGTTATAGAAATTCTATGATTGGCTGGTTAAAGTTATTTATAAAAAAAATCTACCATTAGGGTGCAGGAGGAAGTCCCCTATCCTGCGTTCTTCTCAGACTGGGAGGGTCATGCAAACAGCATCACGTGGGTTAGCAAAGGAAAAATCAATTTAATAATCTATGTATGGAGCATTTGCATGGTTGTAAATTCTAAAGAAGAAATGGAAAAATATCAGATATTTATCCCATGTTTAAACACTTGGAGTGTCAAGGGGAGAGTGGGGGAGATTTCACTTGACAGGCAAGAAGCTAGTCATCTCTTCTTTAAGGGTAAAGATGAGATTCACAGATACAGAGAGATCATTTTCTAGATAAATCTGCACCTGGATGGGATCAACTGAAGTCCTCTAGATTGAGCAGTGGTCTCTTTGATTAGGTGAAGGTAACTTAGGGAGTTACCATCTCCCCTGGGATTAGGGAAGGGTGAATGATTCAGGGGAAGATGAATGCTTTCCCCCGCTTTTAGGGTTTTCATTGCATGCAAGTTAAAACATTCTCCACTTTTTAGGTAATGGCAATAAACTTACTGATGTTCAGAGGGTTTTGATGATCCCTAGACTGAGATGATACTGATTGGAGGAGGTTTAGTGGCACAGATTGAGAAAAAAGTGACCACAGTTTTTGGGGAGAAACATCACACAGTAGTTAAAAATATATTCAGTGTTGGTCATTAATATTAGGGATGTTTTATTTTAAAAACAAGAGTGAAACTAGAAGCTGCATGCCATATGATTATTACCATTTCCCAATTTTCCTATGGGAAATACACAGCTATATGCTGCATCATAGTAGAATAGGAGATTAAAATACAGGGATTGTAATGGTGCCTTAGGATTATATTGTCATTAAATAAAATGAAATATGAATAATGTAAGTTAACAGAAAGGTTTATTATTGATTAAAACATGCCCTTTAGATGATTAGTATGCTTATTCATAGTACGAACTGTTTATCTTCTCTCAGAACATTAAGTTAATATCAAAGTCTGTAAGGTAGACAGAATTGGGTTCTGAAGTGAGACTGGAGCCAGTAGAGAAATGTACAATGTGAGCTGCGAGTCTCTAAATTGGCATCTGGGTTTAGAACAGTCGGTACAACTAAGATGAGTGACTGAGGAATTTATCAGTTCTTTAGTTTCAATGTTTTTTATGAAGCTGAGTTTTATTTTTTGAAAGTCAATTAGAAAATTCAAATTAAGCTACATAGTATTGCAAATTTCTGATCTCTGAGGGGTGTGCATTAATAAGCATTCAAAAATATTTTGTCACTTAAATATTATTATGTTAATTTTTGCATAATTGGATTTTTCTTGAATGTTTCATAGCTTTCTTTACAAAGCTAAACATGTCCTCAGTGATCTTGTAAAACAATTCCTTCATGTTTAGTTATCAGTGACTGAGTTGTCACCAATGTGCATACTCCAAATTTTGTTTTTAATAGCCTTATCAGAATTATGATGATTTTGAAGGTGGAGAGTTACAGCAATTTTTACTCAATTCATACTCATAACAATTATTTCAAATAAACACCTGCATCTCTCATTCTCATTGAGCTTAATGTACATGGAGAATAGGCAAAATATTTAGTATAATCTATAGTGGGTGGTAAAGGGAAGGAGACTATGACAGTAGGAGAAACCTTGATTATAAAGAGCTTTTGATATTCAGGATTTGACATAAAAATAAGGTGAAAAGTCAGAAAATCAAACAAAAAAATTCAAATGAAACATTACATTGGTATAACAGTTACATAAATCTCAGTGCAGTTTCACAAATTAAAATCTAAAATGAAGATTTTGAGGTGCTTTGCAAATAAGGATTTATGCAAGATATTTCATAAAGTGAAATGGATATCACAGTAAGGAAATTATTTCAGTAATGACAAGGTTAATTGAAACTTTCATTATGAGGTGGATAATATTCAGCTGGGTATTTGATCATGAATTAAAACTGGGATGTTTATAAACTGAAGTTTAGAGGACATCACAGTCATCTAAGAAGTGTATGGAATAAGTGATTTTTAAAAAATATTCTAGGAAATTGCTGCCTTAGTTTCATTTACATTAGCATAAAATAGCCAAATCTATGTTGAATACATATGATGGCATTCTGATTAATCCTGATAAAATATTCCAGAGAATATTTTGTTTTGTGTAGAATAATGTTTGTATAGAGTCCATTTTATTTTGCAGATTGATTTGGCATAACCTACATATTAGTCTGGTACCCCTCAACATCCACAGTTCTTTGTGCCATCATCTCCATCTGGAGTGATAAAAAAGCATCCCAGTTGGTCTCCCTTATTCACTCTTGCCCCCTTCTGTCATCCTAATCCCAGCATTCAGAGCAACCTTTTAAAAAGGTCAATCAAATCATCTCACATCTTCATTAAAATCTTGTCATTCCACGAAGAGTAAATTCCAAATCTTTTACCTTGACCTATATAACCAGACCATACCTCTTCCGTCTCAAATTTCAATTCAACTTCGTTCTTCAAACTTTAAACAAGCTGCTCTTAACTCTCAAATGTAATAAACGTTTGAGCCCCCTCAGTGTCTACTTATTTATCTAGACTAGAATGTTTTTCCCCCGAACGCTCCTTTTACTCTGACTATTCAGATCTTTATTCATTCATTTATTCAATCATTGACTAAAGGATCCAGTGATTCTTCAGTGGGGCACTATTGCCTCCAACCCCCCAAGAGACATAAGATGTCTGGAGGCAGTCATAGATGTTACCTCTGAGGAGGTGTTGATGGAAACAGATGGTTGCTACTGATATACTGCTAAATTTGCAACAGTATATTGGAGAACCCATCTAACAAAGACTTATCTCATCAAAAATGTTGATAGTGTCAAAGTTGAAAATTCCTGCCATCATTTCAACACCTCTTCTAGGTACCAAGAATATGGTGGTTTATCAGATGAATATAGTAGAAACATTCATAAAATAATACATCAGGCAGAAAACAGTCAATATGATGGTTGACAAACAACTAAATATGTACATTTAAATTTTGTTAAGTATGCTCAAGGAAGAGAGCACGTGGCAATGAGCCATGGATTTACTTTAGATCAGGTTGTATTGGAAGAAGTGTTTATACTAAGACTGAAAGAATGAAAGCAGATGCAATATCTCCTAGTAAATATATACTGAACTTTGTAGGGGAGGAGAGGGACATTCCCTGTACCTTTCTGGGTTCTTCTCGGGCTGATTGAACAATCACGCAAACATGAGACAGATAAATAGTAGAATTATATTTAATTACACATGTATAAAGAATCTACATGGGCATCAACTCTAAAGTAAATAGGGTAAAGGATAGTATATATCCTAAGCTAAAGAATAAATAAGGGCTTGGAATTTCAAGTAGAGAAGAGAAGGAAGTACTTGATCAGGAGGTGACTTTTATGATGTAAGATGCTCTGTAGTTAGATGTTTATCCCGCTATTAGAATGGTTGTTTCTGGAGATAACCTTAAATCTGGGTAATAATCCCAGTCTTCATTTCCCCTGGATAGTTAATAGTTTTTCTTGAGCCCTCAAGCCTTCACTGATTTGAGCACAAAACAATCCCAAAACTCAAAGTGTCATATCTTGGGAAGTCACTTCTGCATTTCTTAGGGAGGTCTATCCTATCATCAGTAGTAAAGTTTCATTTTTTAAAAAATTATCTTTTTATGGTACCAGAGGATGTTTCAAATTATTTTTTAGAATCTTTTTAAATCACAGATTCTTTGCCAGAGGGACTGCTCTAGCATTTGTCTCTTGTGATCAATTACATCCTCACAAAGTTGGAGAATCCCCAGCTCTATGTGCCTCCTAATCATTCCTATGAAATTATCTGAGAAAAAAAAATACATGTCTAATATCTTTTGGTAATCAATATATTGCTGTATTTGTAATTAGTAACAAAATTTGTCACTTTATAACAGCATTTTATAATACTTTTAGGTTAGTTTCAAGCCGTCTCAGGTCAGGTTTTTTCTCTGTAAAGGAATTCATAATCCCTTTTACAATGAAAAATATTTTCAGAAATAAGCACATGCATTAAATAACAAAAATACTATGTGACTGTAAGCCAGGAAAGAGTGAGATTACTTTATTTTTTTCTCATTTTTTGAACGTATGATATCTAATCATTTGAATTGTATACATTTAACGTGTGATGACAAGAAATATTTTCATGTCAACTACTACTTAAATCCTAACATTTATCAACTTAATGTCTACAGTCTTTGCCTGAACTATTCAGACCTTGTGGATACATTTGAGCAGCCCACAAGCCCTAAACTCCAACGGTCTAAACTAAACCTGCCATCGCTGTATTATACTTCTTATTTTAATACTTCTCATGGTAAAGGATAGTTCTAAATACTTTGTAGACCAAGTTAAAAACATTTGCATTTCATGACTTGAGAGGAGCATAAGATCCCAACAGTATCTGGTTTTTGATATGAGTGTGGTTAAATAGATGCATTAAATCTGAAAACTCATTAAGCTGTGACCTTACGATTTATATAATTGTTTCTTATGTATGTCATATTTCAGTAAAAATGTTAGTAGAAACCAACCTTCACCTTTCCCTCACATTCACCAAGCACATCTAATGTGATAGCAAAAGTTCCATAATGGAGGCTAGTTGGTGAATGTTTTCTGTATTTCTGATATTTTAATCAGTATTATATTTATCTGGTTCACTACACAAATATTTCTATGGTGCAAGTATTATTATAATTTTCATATAACTTATAAGAAAACCAAGACTCAGGCTACATTGCCTGTCTGAGGTCACAGAGCAAAATAAAAGTAGTAGGATTTGAATCTCAACCATTATTTGTAATCATAATGATATCAAACTGAATTTCCACCTCTTTTACCCATCCATCTTACCTGTCTTTATTTAAGGTTTGTGTTTGCCCCTGTATTCTAGTAATAGTTTAAGAAATCCTGTACCCTTGATCCTACCTCAAATTCAATCATTCAATCTAAGCATTACCAACAGTGAAAGTGTTTAAAGAAAGTGGCCTTTCTACAATGTAAAACTACTACATACACTTTACTTAAAATCTGCTCATGTAGTGGCTCGAAACCTTGACTATGTCTTGCCTAGCAAAACTATCCCCAAGATCAATTAAATCAGAATTTCAGAGATGAGGACCTAGGAGTAGACTTTTTTTAAGAGCTCCCTAGGTGATTGTAATGTGCAGTCAGGCTTGAGGACCATTGCTTTAATGTCCCTCTCCAACTTTTGTACTAAAAATAAACTCCTTGACATGGTAAAAAAAGGCACTTTGATAATCTGATATGTGCCTCTCCTCCTCCTCCCTCCTCTGATATAACTACCTTCCTCCCCAACCTCCAAAACTTCAAAAACAACTCAGGAACATTTATTCCATTCTAATTATACAAATATCTTGGGGATCCCTTGTGGGACCTGTGCATGAATCCTCCCCCCCTCCCCGCACGTGCGCGCACTCGCACACACGTCGTCATTAAATGTATTTCTAAATTAATTTAAATTGAACTCTTACGTGTCTTTCAAACAGTAGCCCTGGCATCTCCTTTTCTAGAGGAATTTGCTTTTTGTTTATTGCAAAGTATTTGTTTAGGTTTTTAGCTGTTCTATATTCTTTTATTTTATGAATTAATGCAAACAATTGTTAATTACATAAGGTACAAGTGGGTATATATAAATGCCTCACCTCACCGATATTATAGTTCCCTAATTTAATCTCCTAGAGATAATCAATATTTTAGGATTTTTCATGTCTTATTCCAGAAAAATGCTAGACTTGCATGCACTTTTGTACACATGGTTGCATATGCATTTTTCTGTTCCTTGCTTTTTTCACTTAGCATTATAATTTATCATTTTGATGGTGCAGGGTTTACCTGTCTTCTTCATCATATAATAAATTCCCTGAGACAGAGAACAATTTTGTTTTGTAATTTTTATCCACAAGCATGTACCTAGCACATAGACTTTATCTAAATGAGTAAGCTAAGGAAGGAATGATTCAGACTATTATGTAGGAAAGGTGGTCCATATTAAGAAAGTTCCTTGTTCAGACATAACTCCATCAGTGAGTAAGTAGGTGGCTTAGGAGTGATTTCTTATTTATCCCAGAAACAATCATATCCTGCATTATTCATTTTTAAGTTGCTATACAGCCTTCTTTATGTAATACCCCAAAGAAAAAATGTACCCACAATGAGCTTAGTGTTCATTCTTGCTTACTATGTAATTTCAGAGTTTTATGTATCAATTCTGCTTTGGTCTAGAGGTTGCTTAAATACTGTTAATTTAAAAGGTTAATCTGCTCTCACATTTTGTACACTTAATCCTTTTAATTGTTGATAATAAATGGAGTTTCTGTAGTTATCGTTCCTTGCCTTATTTAATTTAGGAAATTTCCCTGGTATAAAGACACCATACGGTTTGTAGTTTAAATTGTTTCTCCTATCTCAATCTTACTTTACTTTCTTTCCCTTTCTCAATATATATTGCTGCTCAAAATATATAACCAGAGATAGAAAAGTATCCTTTTCACTTTTTTTTTTGGAAAATATTATCCCCCCCCCCCCCTGCCCAAGAAATGGAAATTATCATTTCCCCCTCTTTTCCATCTTGTGAATCACCTATTATTTGATCTGCAATGCCATTGAATGAGCTATATTGAAATGTGTGCTTTATATTATTCTAAACTAGTGCATTTGGATACTCCTAGGGCAAGCTGGAGTAATGTATCTGGCCATTTGTAGACAGGGACATTTATATTGCCGACGTGTGATTTAGAGAATATTTACATTTAATTATTGGTACCTAAAATATTATTTGTAAATACTTGGTGGTTTAACCTGAATTATCAGTTAGGTTAACCAGCAGGTTGCATCATTTTTTTCCCTAAAAATCTCATGAACATTTTCCCCATAATGCTTTTACTTTCTTGCAGGTCTATGTCAGCAATTTTGTAAACTTTCCATTTGTAAATATTGGGCATTCACAAGATATTTTATATTAAAATTGATGCAGTGTTAGTAAGGGAAATGTGTATGTGTTTGAAAGAGAGATGTGCTTAGGAGGAATTCACTTTTGTTATTTTTGTTTTTATTTTGCTATTGCATTTTTGCAATATTTTTAGTATCTCTTTTTCTCCTTTAAATTCTTATTTAATATATTGATGCAAAAATCCTTACAAAGGTTGTTCAAAACACAACAGTCTGTGCTTATAAACTGTTGGAATGGAAAACAATTCCTCTATCCTTCTATATCCTTACAAGTGGGATAGTAGTTAAATTGACATGAGAAAAATAATAGGAGAAAAATAGCAATTTGATTTAATGCAGGTGGGGATGACAGGCATGTAGGATCTGGGACCTGAACTTTTTGATCTGGAAATTTATTTAATGTCATGTAGAGCTTATTTACCCTGGAAAACATGCCATTAAAAACTCAGTAGCAGTAAAAAGTGTCCTCTCTTCCAACACAGTGAGAACACCTCTCACATGGAGATTTAGTTCCTGTTTTTAAGAGGCAGGGAGGTTTAGAGTATGGTTTGTCCTCCTGATCTTTCCCAAGTGACCCAAACTCAAAATAATAAATATTCCACTTTAGCACATCATGTGAAACCTGTCTGAGCCCCATCAGAACAAAATATTGGTACATTATCATTTAATACTGAGTACTATAATTTTGTATAAAGTCAACATTTGAGTTGAATATATAACTGCTTATAACTTACTTGAAAAATAGTATATAAAAGCTGAAAGGATGTGTATATCTTAATAAAGAATGCTTCATACCTTTCCCCTTGTTATATGCATCTCATTCCAACCATATTGATCTCTAAGTTTATTTTTCTCTCTGATTTCAGTTTTAGCATTTCTTTTAACAAATGACCAGGTGTATGGATTTGTGCTTAATATTGTTTTAGGCTTAAATACTTTCTAAATAGGCCACTCATTCAAACAAACATTAAACTAAATGTTCAAAGCTGTGGCTACATTTGAAAATTGTAGTTAATAATGTCTTTTGAGAATTTTAAACTGTAATTTGTTTAGCAGAGCTTGTACCTTAAGAAGTGATACATTTGAGGACAATCTTACCTAAATTTAATTCTGGAGAGTTTAAAAGTTTCAACATGTTTAAAGAAGACAAATAACTTTCTCAATTTATATACTAGGTCACTTTTAAAAATCTTTTTCCTTTAAAAATTATAGTTGCAACAAGAAAAATTATCTTGTGATTTATATAAATGTTTGACAGTATGTTTATCACATTTTTGTAATATTTATTTTCTATCAGTTACAAAATTAAATGTTAGCGAAGTATTTAATTCTGATTTAATTATTTTAAATATGTAGTAAAATTTGTGTTTCATGAAAAGTAGAAATCATTACTTGATTTAAAACATATATCACTGATTAATTTAGATCCTTTTTTACAAATATGTTTATTGTTGAGTATTATTGGATAAGCAACTTCCTTACATTTTTAGATATCTTATTAAAACAATCATTTTCACTTTTTAGTCCTATTGGAAGAATTATTAGTAATTGAATAATATAGTGTAAATGTTACAACATTAGCAACACTTTACAGTTCTCATAAGAACTTTATTTTGGGTTGTTTTGCCTTGTTTGTGTGAGACCTTTTGGATATAAGTGGACTTTATTCAAAAAAACATAGGTGTAAAATCATTTTGTTCATTTATAATATATGTACATATATTATCTATGTATCTAGAGCAATTAAAACTCAAACAAAAGGAACAATATCAGTATGCTTGAGACCTCACCCCCATGTGACCATTTATCTTCCAAATCTCAACTCAGCATCTATTATTTCCATTCTCACCTCTACAGATTTACTAGATGTGTATGTATTTTAGTGACTGCATTGAGTTTATTAGCTGTTTAATTGGATGCTATGGATGAACAGTTTATAAGATATTATTCCAGATTAAGGAATTTAAGCAACTTGAGGAAGACATTCATGTACTAAAAGTTAAATAAGAATACAGAGTTGCTTTTGATGAGAGTTAAATCTTATAAGCTTAAGATTATAAGGGATCACAGAGCCCATAACCCCAATTTTTCCCAGGCATCTTTTTAATCAGTAATTAAATCTCTTTAAACTAATTGTACTGAAGGAAAACCCAAACATAACCAAAATTATCTTTACGGTAGAAGCATGATGCTCTGAGATCTGTTTCAAAGCACTAGTGAATTTCGTCTGTTTTTATTTGCAATTTATCTAGTTCACACAATGGAATTGTTCAAATTGATTCAACTATTTATTTCAAAGCCCGTTTTAAGAATTCAGCACTTTCTGTTTTAGAATCAAGCATATACATTTTCTATATTATAGTAGGCAAAATAGAAAACGAACTGAAGTAGAAAAAAAAATAGTGCAATTGATAGGCCAGGAGTCCAAAACTGAAATGGGTAAATGTCACTGAGAGTTAATGGAGATGAGTGAAACATGAATGTAGATACATATGAAGAATGTGAGTAAGATAGAAATTCTGGCAAGTGGAATGCTCATCGCTACTCTAAAATGGGCAATTGCTATCAATTTAAGCCAGTGGTAACCATGCCAGAATGTAGTACTATTTTTGCCAGATACTCCTTTTTTCAATAGAATTCAAGAGTCTGGACTTTTATGTGATATCTCTCCTAATGGACCACATATTTGTATTTGTTTTACAAATATTGTATATTTGTATTTTGTATTGTATTGTATTGTATTGTATTTGTATTGTAATACAAACTGTAATACAAATATTGTAGCTATGTCGAGGGGCAGGGGTATTTTGTCTATTGATAAATCCCAAGTATTTGAAACAGCGCCTGGCATATAGTAGATATCAGTGATCATTAGATGAGTAAAGTGAAAAGGTTTCTCCAATTAAAAATTCTCTGCAAGTCCCACAGGGTATTTCTTGAGATCTGAAGTAATTCTGTGAACTCCAGTTCAAATATTTTCTTTCTCATATGAGAGAGCTAGGAACTGACTACTCACTATCATGTTGCTTGGAACTCAGGAACTGCCTCAAGAAGACCAGAATCAATCTGACTCCTCAAGCTCCAATACTACCTTTCTTTACTCTTGTGGGTGGCAAGAAGTGAAGAGAGTGTATCTCTGTCGCAAAACAAACATCTTGTGAAAACAGTCTTTAAACCAAATTACGCTCTAAAAAGCCCACATGGTGACTTGAATTTAGAGGCAGAACATAAGCATACAACAATTGTTCAACAAAGCAATTTTATTCCTTGCTTCTGGGGGGAGGGGAATCCCTTACAATAAATTTTAAAAGTAAAATGACAAGTCTACATATGGGATTTATGATTATATTTAACATGACTGTGCTTTGTTGCCTGACCGTGCCTTAATTTTGGCAGAATATTATAATTTCTCTGTATGTTTTCGTTTACTGCTTGAACTGGGAAAACATTGGAGAAGACTGATTAGCAAAAATGGTCGCCTAATAGTTCATTGAGCTAAACCTGCTAAACACAGTCATGCTTTTCTTAATATTATGGATGTACATTTTCTATTGGTTACAGAGAAGAAAGAAAACATGGCTTATTTTGACCTTTAAAATAGGAAAAAATGAAGGCAGATCCCAAATAAACCTTTGTGTATATCAGTCTCTCTGACTTATACTACCAGTGGCAAATGATTTCAAGTTGCTTATAGGCAGGAATTGGTAAATTCAGCTTGAGAGATGGTGAATCAAATGAAACAATAAAAGGATAATTTTGATTGGTTGAATGTTAAGGATTCCAGAAATTATTACCTATCAACCTAAAACTCTGTTTTCTTATGACAGACTTCATAATGTCATAGACTTTATCTATGAAAATCAGTTTTTCACTTCATCTCTTCTCTCCCTTCACCTCACAGTATTTTCCCTTGACTTTCCCCCTGTCTTTCATCCTTTTTACATCCTTTATTTTATGATGATATCTGGAATGTTCTCTAAAAAGATTAAAATTTTAGTCACCGTTAATATGGTTGACATTGGTTTAGGAAATTTTCTCAGAAGCTAGAATTTAATCTTTTATGAACTTGTAAGAAGTGAACTGAAGCACAACAACTATTTTAAGGACATATTTAATATGTAAAATAAAAACACATAAAATGCCCGGTCCTTAGTGTAACAGCAATTTGCTTTTGTAATCACCGTTATTTAGGTGCTTGAAGGCTCATTTGAAAGTATCATTGGAGAAGATGAAAAACATACTTCCCTGTGCAGAAACCCTCAAAAGGAAAGCATTTTATCTGGACTGTATTTGCCTTAGTTGCTTACATGTTTAACATTGCATGATCTAACGAGTCAAGTTCTGTACGCCAGAGTATTTTTGAATCCAAAAAATATTTTCAATGCTAATTCTATAAAATCCATCCCCTAGTAGTAATGCCTTGAAGATGGGAAACCACTTTTCTTAAATGTAGTGAAATAAGGATTCATTTCATCATTGCAAACTGAGAGATGTTCATTTGCTTCAAACTTTAACTTGGATAACCTTGAAAAATCATCCGTCATGTAATACCTTTTGTTTCCCTTGTGCAGTCAGTGAATTATCTTAGTTACTGAAGTGTTATGTGACACCAGTTGTTCCGTTACCATTGCTTTAAAATTACCTCTATCCCTGAACCCCTTCAATAGGGTTCTTTTAGGACCCTGTTTTTTTCTAATCTATAGCTTAGCCCTCAAAGCAATGTGGCCTCTTGCTGTTTTCTTCCCATTATCCCTGCAGTTTCAATTATATATGCGACTCTTGGCTTTATTTTAAAACAGTTGTGCATTGCTGATGAGCCCTGAAGTCACCCAGGGTGGCTGGTGTCAATAGTGAGTCTATGTAGAGCTATTTTTATCCATAAAGCAGTTTACTTCCTGTATGATGAAAGGTGCTAAAGTGAAACCTGCCTCCTATTATACCCTAGGGCTGTAATCAAGAGGGGTGTGATCACAGCATATCAATTAAGAGGGCTAGAGCAGACTGCTGGGGTTATACAAAGGAGCTGGGTGTTCTCCACATATTTTTGAACTCTTCATAGAAAAAGCATCAGGGCACAGAGCATCTAATTCTTTTGATGCACAGCTGTATGCATAATCCCTGTACCATGCTCTGCCCAGAGACTGGGCTCTTAGATTTACTCTGCCAGACTCTCCTCTCTACCCCATCCTTCCCTTGTCAATCCTTCCCCTCCCCTCCCCTCCTCATCCTTCTTCCATCCCCTCTACTCTCCATCCTTCTCCTCCCCTCTCTTCCCCTCCCATCTCTTTTCTTCCTTTTATCAGGGGAGGGGCATTAAGGATTCATGCCCTACGTTTATTCGCAAACACATCTAATGCTGAGTTCAAGAGTTTGATCTGTTTTTCAGAGTGATTACAACTCTTAAACTGTTTCACTTCAAAAAAAATAAATTGTTTCACTTCATGTTTGTTTCATGAATGAACTAAAACATCCTTATGACTTTAGCGGTTTGTGTCTTAATATAAAGGAAAGTTCACCAAGTCCATATCCAATGTACAATCATAATTAGTAATGATTATTTGTTTTCTACTGAAAATGGCAAGTTCTTTCCTGGGCCCTTCTCATGTTGGCTTACAGGATATGCTGTGGCAATGCAGCACTGTTGGAAGCCACGTGAAAAATGCAGGACAAGGGCTGGAGGAGCTACAAACCAAACCATGTCCTTTTTTGCATGACCTTCCTCCTTTGTGTGTTCCAAGTATGATTTTCTTAAATCATCAGAGTCATTATTGTTCATTTAAACCTCAGAAAAGAATTGTTATTTTCCAGTGTGCTAGATGATTCCCTTCTTTAGATTTGAAGTGGAAGTGTCTGAATGTCTGTTACTCCCGAATGCTCTCAGAAAATGATCTGCACAAACCAAAGTCATGACTAACCATTCTGGAAGCCCCAAACCCCAGACTTAGGGTAGCATCGTAACCTAAACTTTACTCATATGTGAAAGATGCCTGGGTTTCTTAGACTTACTATAGCTCTCCTTTTATTGTCCTGGACAATTTGATTATGGTGAATTGAAACAGAAGTATAGAATGTGAGTTCTTGTTTAGTTCTTTATCTTTGATATTCTATTGTGTACCTAAGCCAATTACATTGTTATTATCATGTGTTTCATAAAACAGAACAAAATATCACCAGGGTTTTTTTGTGTGTTTGTTTTTATAGACTGACTGTTGTGCATTTCCAAAATTTATATGTTGAAACCCTAGCACTCAGTGTGATGGTACTTTGGCAATGATACCTTTGGGAGATAATTACCCTTAGGTGAGTTCAGGAGTTAGATCTGTTGGGATTAGTTATCTTGTAAGAAGAGACACTGAGCTACACCAGAGAGTTTGTTCACCCCTTCTCTGCCATGCAAGGATACAGCAAGAGAGTGGGCCCTCTGCAGGTTAAGAAGTGGATTATCATTAGAATCCAACCATATTCATCCCCTGTTCTCAGATTTCCAGTCTCCAGAACTATGAGAAAATAAATTTCCTTTGTTCGAACCTAGTTTACGGTATTTTTTTTTTAGCTTGAAATGTCAAACACATTTGTATTTTCCCTAGAGCTGATCTCTGACTTTATGAAAACACAACATGCAACCATAATAATAGCACCAATTAGGTATGTGATCATGATATCAAAATAGTGGTTTTACCTGGAGAAAGGCATTGGTCAGCTCTTACCAAAACCGTGCTGTATGAAAAATATTCCCCCAATTTGCTGTCTTCTAACACATTTATTCTGATAGTTATGCAGATCTGGATGACCTGAGTTGGGCAGGGCATGGTCTCTGTTTCAAGGTGTAGATCTGCTGGATTTGGTTTCAATCTGCAGTTTGAGTCTGGGTGTATGTAATGGGTCATATGCAAAGGCCCATGCTGGAGTGTCACAGTGTACCCAGGGCATGTCATCTCGGGAAGAATCACTGGATTCACAAGGTAGCAAGCTTGAAAATGATACCCCATTCCAAGGCTCTACTCCTATCACCTTTTAACACCCCATTGATCACGAGATCATTGGTCTCACCAAAGGCAGGTTATGTGACTTTATTATTTAGGGTTGAAAATGGGACAAATGAATCAATTTACTAGAGCAGGAAAAGTAGGGAATTTGATTTCTGTGCCTAGGCTGCTAACACCCCCTTATATAATCTCTGGAAAGGATCTCTTAGTGCCATGGGGGGGGGGCGCACAGCATCTCTTCTTGTGGGAGAGGCAAGGCATGTTGGTTCCTGTAACTTGCTGATTTACAAATTTGCAGGCACTCGCTAGTGTCCTGCTTTCATTTAAACATGTTTCTAAATATTGTTCACAATAGGGATATCAGGAAGGTCAGGAAACTGTTGAAACGGCTGGATAACCAAACATCAAGGTGACAATAATGATGCTTCAGAAAACTGCAGCCATTGCGTTTAATTTATTTCATGTCTATCCCACTACTGAAGTGGATAAAATGCAGCAGCCAACCTACCATTATACGTGGTACGCCCTACGAATTCGTGGGAAGGAACAGCTTTTAGTTCCTGCTTTTACCATTACCTCCACTCCCCAGTGATGGATGATTTCACTCCAATATAAACTTCCCAAGAGAAGGTGTCCAACAAAGGCAGCCATTGCCATCAAGTCTGGGAGAATCAACTTTCTAAATCTTTCCATGCCTTTAAATTGGTTTTTAGTATTTGAAGCTCAGGCTTAAAAATGGTTCTCAACAACAGAATGTAATGTGCTGAGTATCTAGATTCCATCTGAGAAATGATGCCAATAAATGCATTCAATGTAGGGAAGGAGAAATTTTCCAAATTATATTTGGTACAGGTATAACCTACTTTTGGGAAGTTTCTTTTAAGCTACTTGGCTTCTGCAAGAGACCAATATTAACAAGAGACCTATATTACAAAGATAAGAGACCTATATTTACAAGAGACCTATATTACAAAGACCTATATTAACACCTGTTTTCACTAACCACAAGCAGTTGAAGTAGGTTATTCCTTTTTATGACCCACAAAAATAGTGTTCACCATGTTTTGTAGTGATTCCTTTTAGAGGGAACATGCACCCAGACCAACTGGAGTGAACCCCATCTTCCCTTCCCTGAGATATGTGTCACATACACTTTTTACTATATGTTTGTGTTATTTTAGGCTTTATGTATCACTTGCTTTGATCTGATAAGTTTATATTTGTTCTGGGATTTGTCAAAACTTTTCCATATAAATTAACATTAATGGCTTCTTCACTTGATGTCATTTTGAATTATGAAAGGTTTCATAAGATGTCTCTGTCTTTGGGAAGTGGGAAAAAAAAGTTTTACCAAAGGAAAGAGAAATAGAAACTGGAATTTTAATATACAACACATGTTCACAGTCAGCACTGGTCTAATCCAGTCTTTTCAAACTCAATGGTGTATTCGCGCCACTTACTTGGCTTTGCAAAAGTACCTGGTCCCAGGTTACACCCCAGACAAACTGAAACAAGACTTCTGTGTGTATAGCTCTCACTGTTATGCTTTTAAAAGCTCCTCAGGTGATGTTAACCTATATGCAGAGTTGAAAACGACCTAAATCATGAATAAGCAGCAATGTTTTATTTGTGTTGTTTGTTTGTTTTGAGACTAGGTCTTGCTATTTTGCCCGGAGAATGGCAGGCTCATGTTGCCCGGGGTACCACACACCCACAGACTTAAGCAATTCCCAGCCTCAGCTTCCCAGGTGGCTGTGATTACAGGTGTGCACCACCACGCCCAGCTATTTTTGGAATGAGGTCTCGCTGTGTTGCCCCAATTGGGACTCAAACCGTAATCCCTAGCCCCAGCCGCTTCATTGGCTGAAGCTTACAGGCATGAACCACCGTGCCCAACTGAATAATCAGCAATGTTGCTGGCACTAGAGCAAAGTGTCTGGATGGTGTAAGATTTGGGTGAGGTCTAGAGACTGATGGACAGCTATGAGACTGGAGAATCTCCTGGCTACTAGGAAGTCTCTTGAACTTTAGTGCCCCATGTTGTAAGCTAGCATATTTTATAAGTTAAGAGTCAGGGATCTGTGACTTTGATTTCTATGTCCCATGATTAGACTGACCTTGGACATAAGGAGGCAATATCCCCAAACTATGCTCTGTTTCAAAGAGAGCAAAATTCAATATCTGGAGATTAAATTCAGTGACTAGATGGGAATACAGTCTGGAGGGACATCAAGTCAGATCCAGCTGGCAGCCGGGTTTGACAGCATTACACTGCCCAGCTCTGAACTGTTATAGTTTCTATTATTTCCAAGTCTTCATTGAGAATAAATTACTGCTAGGTACATCACATAGTGATATATAGACTGTTAATTCTCTTCACATATACACTGTCTTTTCAAAATCCTGGTAAATTCAGTAAGTTTAGTGCCAGTTTTACTGATAAGAAAACAGAAGTATAGGGAGATTGAAGGTTGACAAAAGTACAGCAGTTAGAAAGAGAAGCCTGATTTTCTCAAATATACCCCAGGTTGTTTTATCAGATTTTCTCCATCAGCCTTAATTTTTTCACCCATAGGATATCTGATTCCCAGGAAACCTATTAAAGAGAAAACATCGAACAAATAAATTAATTTAAATTTCAAGAAATTTTTAAATTTACGTAGTGTCCTGCACTATTGTCAGAGGTGTAGGTTCCAATCATCATGATTGTAGTAATGCTGTTACTCTATCTTAATTAATATGATCTCCTTAGTCCATGTAACTTCTCCTAATCTCTCTCCCTCCTTCCCTCTTCCCTATATATTTGAGGGATTTGATGGAGGAAAAGTTCTCTGGTTTTCATTAACTTGATGCTCTAGATAAATGGACAGGTTTATATATGGCAAGAATAACTGTTGATTTCAAAGCTTAGATATGGAAGGAATGCAAGTCTGGATTCTGGCCATGTTGAAAATGCACTGCAGATCAGCACTGTCTAATAGAAATAAAATTTAAACTACATCTATAACTTAAAATTTTCCAGCAAGCCACTTAAAAAAAAAAAAACACGTGAAATCAATTTAATAATATAACCTATCTAACTCAATATAGCTCAGATATTACTTCAACATGCAATCCATAGAAAAGCATTAAAGAGATATTTTCCACCTTAATGTAACAAGTATTCAGATTCTGGTATTTTACGGAACAGCATAATTTAATTCAGAAGCCAAATTTTCATGGGTTAAAGAGAACTGATGTCCAACCAAATGAATAAATTTGTGTTTAATTGGGAAAACTTCACACTGCTTCAATTTTAGATTAAAACTGAAATTAGCCAAAATTAAAATTCTCCTTCCTCCATCATGCCAGCCATACTCAGATGTTCACTAGCTGTTCAATAGCTACAGTTGGCTACTGCATTACACAACACAATTTCAGATTATGAAAAGCATTGTCTTCTTAAATTACCCAAACAATTTGTGTCTGTTCAGCCTTGTTACAATCAAAGCCAAAGAAAGAAAGGTGCTGGATTATTATTTTTTTTAGCACTTGTCTGCTGAAATGTTTTTCCCTTGAAATTGGGCTGAGGACACCTAGAATCTTCTTCCAGGGCACAGTCTTTCACCCATGCTTCAGGAAGTACATTTAGGAATGCTTAAAGTTGTGTCTAATTTCCACCTAATAGGGTTTCCTGAATTATTATGTACACCTGGTATCTTTCTATTGAGGCATATTTTCAGCCCTTTATGTATTTGTATGCTTATGCTTGTACACATTTACACATTTATTTCTACAGAAGTGTTAAAGAATTTTTACTGTCATTATTTTAATGTGATTATCATACTAAAATATTAGTAACTATATGAAAAAATAATAATATAGATGAGTTTCATCTCTGAAGACCTACAAGGATTTCCCTAGAATCTATGGAACAACCCAGTACGTTGTAAGCAGTCCACTGGACTCTCCGACATGCTCATCAAAGTAGTCTATTGCTAGTTCAGAAACTCACTGTGATTTCTGTCTGTTTCATGTTTCCTCCTGTTTCTCTCAGGATCACAGGTTATTATAGCAAGATAACTTGACTGTAATTACATTTGTTGATTTGTCATGGGTTTGCACGGTAGTTCAGGTGATTCACAAGGATTCTTTGAAATCTTAGATAAGTCCCTTCATGCAGTGCCAATAAATCTCAGTAATTACGTTTTTCTGTATCTGAATTTCATTTCTATATTAAGCCTCCTTTCAGCCAGTTCTTACACATTTAATCAGCCAATTTAGGATTGATATGCTCCATTTTTTCTCTGGGGTTTCATTTTTAATTTTTGGAGGAGGGATGGTATAGTGCCAAGATGTGAAGGTAGGCGTAGGTTTCCCGATCATGGCCATATTGATCTGATAGGGCTCTTTTTTCTTGTTTCCAAGTCTTACGCTCTTTCATATTTGTATGATATGAAGCAAATGAGACAAGAAACATGGCTGCTACCTTGTCGGCTGGGTCCTCAGAAAACCCACTGAGCACAGTGTTCTCTCGAGGCACAGGGCAAATTTCTACTGCCTCCTCTATCCCACTGACATGCAGGGTACTGGGTGATGATCTCATGCCCAGGGATTAAACAAATTGCTCATACTTCTGTCCTGGCTCTGGATGACTTTGTGGTCCTGTTGTCTTTCTGGTGGGCTACACTACTGAGTAATACCCAGTTGCTTTTGCACTTGGATTCTTCCCAATGAATCTGTTGTGTTTTTGTTGTTGAAGGTGGTGCTATTTCTATTACCCTTTCTTTCTCTCAGGAACATACTGTTATCTAGCATTCTTGTTTCTCCATCACCATACATTCTCCATCAGTTCTGAAAATTATTTTTTTAATTCATTTTATTGATTTGTCACAATTGTGAGTTAATTGATCCCTCCTCCCTCCATATTCTCCCTCTGTATCCCCCCTTCAGTCACTCCTCCCATTTTTCTGCAAATTGTTGTTTGGTTAAGTTGATGTTTAGTTGTTGGTTGTTTGGCCTGTTGTTCTCTTCCGATATATGGTAAG